>UYYA01004334.1:40284-121610 GCA_900624975.1 Angiostrongylus costaricensis
TTTCGGTACCACTTTGTAATGTAGCCATTTTCTGATAGGTGAATTTGTACGCTCAAAAATGGAAGCCATTTTTCTTTCGGTTTTTCTCGGGTGAACTTGATATACTCTGACTGTGCATTTAGCAACTCGAAACATTTGTCCATTTCCTCTTGTGTTGAGCAAAGAACAAAACAGTCATCTATATATCTACAGCAGAGTAGCGGCCCCAGATCAATCACCGGTGCTTCCGCCTTAGACATAAACGCAATGGCAAGACTTGGAGCCAGTCGTTGTCCCATTGCCAACCCTCTTATTTGAGCGTAGTACTTTCCAGACCATCTGAAGATTGAGCAGCTCAAGCATTCTTTTAAGAGTGCCATCAGGTGCTCTATCCTGAAGCCATACATGTTTATTTCTCCTTCGTGTTGTGTAAGGAGTTCGAATATGGCTTGCATTGCGGAGTCATTCGACACGTTTGTATAAAGGGCGGTAACGTCGAAGGACTCCATCATGCACGCGCTGTTGGACTGCGCAGTACGTAGACGATCCAGAAACATCTGGGTATTCGTAAGATGGGCTGGAATGTGTTTCAACAACTGGTTAAATATTAGGGTTAAAATCCATGTTAAAAAATTTCTCTTTAATAGTGGCAGTTTTATATACCAACAAAGCATATAGTCGTATTATTTTCTTGAAGTTTACTTCTTTGTCGCTTAGTCATCAGTTTATCTTTTTACCAGTACAAAGAAATTTGGCCTAATTTTTTTGTGGTTTTTCCTTCAGAAAATTTTTGAAGACTCTTTATTAAGCTGGAAATAGCAAGAACACAACGGAAACGTACCAATACCAGAGGGCTAAGGCGTTCTATAAAATTCTGAAGCATAAATTACGCATCCATCCCTCATTCGGTTAAGCAAACACCTCCAACACTCTACATCTTTTGCAACAGTTGATATTATTTGAGTTGGAGCGAGAAACCTAGCTCTGTTTCAGGTACTGATTCCACTTGGTAAGATCGATCTTGGTCAAGTGATTGAAGAGTGGAAGGACATTGCACCTCCACCCGACGACAAAGAAGCTGTCAGTTTTTTGAATCTATTTCTTCTTCGTTTTATTCCACCTTCAGTGTACAAAAATCTTTTTTTATCTCAGGTGAGATGGTAGAAAAACAAACTTGCCTATAGCTGATAAAATTGGCTGTCATTACATCACTTAAAACTCAGTCAGCAGCATTTCGTTTTCAGTTGCCTGTTTAAAAAGGTTTCGCTCTATTGAATTTCGAGAAGAATATGTGTAGAAAAGTGATAAAATTTTTATATTATGTAGATCTTGAGGGAATAGGACGTGTTGAAATTTTTAAAACTAGGATAGGAGAACAAGACAAAAAACGGTGAAAAGCGGGTTTTGGTAACATTTTGTGCTAACAGCCAAATCGGGTTGAGATAGCTTTTTTATTGTTTTTTAATTGCTTTCTAAATATTGCTGTGATTAGTATGGCTGTTTTCATACTCCTCTCCAACTACGTCTTTTGGTCGTAGAAGCTCGCCTTGCAATCTGACAAGCATCGTCTTACTTAAAAGTATAGAAAGGATAAAGCTATCGGCATTGATCAATCCCTTAGGGATGCGCCATGCATTCGAACTCATTAAGCATCCTTGGAAACGGCCGAATGCATATCTGGCTTTATAATGACTCTCGTTGACCTACTGATGTATCGAGCTAGTGCTGCTATCCTCTGAGACAAGTCTGCTATAAATTTGCCGCCGCCGGAAGGATGGAGGGCTTAGTGAGCCAGGGACCGCGGGAATCGATCCCATGTGTATTGCAGGGCGCCTCCGACCACAGCACCACACGCGCTCTTCGTCTAATTTAATCGTCGCTAAAACGTTGCGATTATGTTGGTCCACAGAGTGTCGAGCTGGACTCGATGTCATTTCTTTTTAATGGATGAAGCTCAGTGCGACCAAGTAGCCAGAACTCCTCGAATGTAATTCGGAACGCTGAAAAAACAAAGCAACTCAATTTGACGCTTAGTCAATATTCTCTATTGATACTGTTGATCTATTTTCACTGTTGAGCGCGTAACCACGGGTTTTTGTCTTTTCTCATTCTAATACAGACGAAATTTAAAATGTAGAAATAAAAGGATAAAGCTCTCGGCGTTGATCAATCCCTGAGAGATGCGCCGTGCATTCGACTTCATTGAGTACCGTTGGAGGTGACTGAATGCATATCTGGCCTTTACAATGACTCGTGGTGGTCTACCGATATATCGAGCCAGTGCTGTTATCCTCCCAGACAAGTCTGGTACCAACTTGCCGACCCCGGAGGGAAGGAAGGCTTGGTGAACCATGGGCGCGGATTGATTCGACGTGTGCCGCAGTGGCGCCACCAACCACTGCACTACAAGCGCCCTTTTACTTAAAAGATAATAAGGATAAAGGTTCCGTCATGTGCTGGACTGCCGTGGTCATGGTAGTGATAAGTAAATGGTTGTTTGGCGTAAATAATTGCTTGCAGTGGCCTAATGAATGCGTCAAATCACGGTTCCTACCCTGCTAGACAATTCTTGTACCCATTAGCAGACTAGTGCGGGATGGTCTGCTTTATTTGCCCAGGGCGCCGGATTGCATCCATGATCGTGCTTCATAAATGCACCTCTTGGCACTGCATTACGAGCGTTTGTGACCTTGTCCTATAGCTTTTATAATACTTTCAATAGTACGAAATGTAATAGAAATGTCATTCCAGGTGTCGTTCCACTTCTCCTACCTTAACTGTGTACCAATTAATTCACTAAGTGTTGCTGTGGAACAGAACCAACGTTTAAATGTGTTTCTTCCCTTCACATTTTAAAATTTCGTGCAATGTGGAAAGTGAATTTACCGAAAAGTGAACATAGTGAAGGTGCAAAGTGATTTCGTTCGCGCTTCGAGAAAAATAAAAACCATTGTTAGTATAATACCTACTTCGATACTTGGATGGCCTGTTTCCACTGATTGTTTGGGCTCCAGCATCATCTCCATTCTTTAGCGATTTGTAGCCATTGTGGTTCCCAGGAGTTCCGATGTCAGCCAAGCCAAAGTCTGTCCCAGGTCATCACCACCACAGGCAGTCACCGCCCTTGTGGATCACTTGGTCGTTACCACCACACCCACTGCCATACTTGTGGGTCAGAAGGAGGCTTGCCATCAAGCGACTAGTTTGATACCAGGACGGTTGTGGATCCTAGTATTTGATGGAAACGCCGGACTCCTTCTCAGCTTGGGAAACCCTGCTGGGAGATGAATTCCTCATAACACATAGCAGCCCGTCACCTAGGAACTCCTCCCGGCCACGCTGAGGCGGTTAACCGTTGCGAGGGTTAGTATAATAGTTTCTTAAAAAGTCACTTTGCATATTTTTGAATAAGCTTATATGAGATTTGATACATAAATGATCTTTTATTCACCAGCAACATCTTTAGTTTTTAATTTCACTTGTACCTAGCATTTGACATATCCATCTTTTCGTGATTCATCTTCAACGACTTAAGGAGAAAAGCCTTGGCGATATATGTTTTTCTCTACGATATGTTCCCACAGCCGGAAAGCTAACAGTAGTCATATTGGAGGCAAAAAATTTGAAGAAAATGGACGTTGGTGGATTATCAGGTAAGATTTCCTTGAGATTTCCCATGACTAATTAGAGTGCCCATTGGGTTTTCTCTGTGATGATTCCATCTTTAGTCCAGTATGACTATGTCGCCGTAGATACCTGTGCAGTATGGTAAACTTCAAAAAACCACTGTGGTAGACAAGGTCTACAGTCAAAATAAACAAGACTAGTTTGTCCTACGCATAAAGTTTTATAATCTTTCAGGTGGTATATTTATGATATACTTCACACTTAAACTGTCCATGAATTTTAGAAACTATGAATAATAAATAAATGATAAAGCTCTCGGCGTTGATCAATCTCTGAGAGATGCGCCGTGCATTCGACTTCATTAGATATCGTTGGAGGTGATTGAATGCATATCTTGCCTTTACAATGACTCGCGGTGGCCTACCGATGTACTGAGACAGTGCTGCTATCCTCCCAGACAAGTTTGGTACAAATTTGCCGACCCCGGAGGGATGGAAGGTTTGGTGGGCCCATGGGTGCGGGGATCGATACCACGTGTGTGTCGCAGTGGCGCCTCCAACCACTGCTCCACACACGCCCTTAAGAAACCATATGTAACACTAATTTGGCAAAGAGTTTTAATGCACATAACAGTATCTTTATCTGTACGATTCTAAATATTCGTCGCATCTACCACAAGTTGTGCATCTCTTGAATAACATCAGTCCAGTTTGTCCCTATCGTATGGACATACCATCAATGGTTGGCCTGAGTCAATTTGATATTTAGTCCAAAAATCTGATCTGAACCTGCTCTTGTTGAAACGATATTATTACAACAATAATTTTCAGATCCATACGTGAAGATTGTACTCATGCAAGGCGGCAAACGATTAAAAAAGAAAAAAACCTCAATTAAAAAGTGCACTCTCAATCCATACTATAACGAATCGTTCTCGTTTGAAGTGCCATTCGAGCAAATACAGGTGTGTAGAAATGCTTATTTTCATTCAGTAAACAATCCAAATTTTTCGTAGAAAGGGATCCATGGTAGTTATGAGTGAGAACGGTTGAAGTAACTTACATACATTTTCATGCCACTTGTCTTCGAAATATAGGAACAAACACTTCAAGGTTTTTGTATCCTCCGCGATTAGGTTCGAAATGAGGGTATTCGAAGTTTGAGGTAGGAACTATACGGTACCTGCCGATGGCATTATGTCAAGCCACGAAACCTCCTCATAGACTGTTTTACCTCAAATCCTTATCGTCGTGTTTCCGACCAAATTCTTTTTTATTAGGTAATTGTTTTGTTTGGATACACTATTGTGTTAAAAAAGTGTGCTGATACTGCAATGTTTTTAACATAGACTGGCTGGATGGAAAGAGTCCTTTACAGCTTTTCAAGCGCTCGCTGAACCCCATTTAATCACACTGCAAATTTGTCAGTAATGGCAAGTTGAAGCCAACATTGAAGCTATAAAGTAGCTGAGATTCAAACTTATCAGTCACAATAGGGTCCATGAAAACCACAAACATTTTTTGCCGACAGGATCCAAGTTTCCTCACCCCGGTCGCGTACGGCCGCTATGTTCTGTAAGCGGCAAGTTCTGGGAGTACATTTATCACCAATTTCTTGGTTATTCAACTTTTTTTAGCAAACAGTTGGCAAGGTGTACGAAAAAGTGTATTCGGTTAGTGAGAGATTAGATGAGCACACTGCAGTGGTCGAATTCTTTCCTTGATCTCAATTCTGCCTCGCTAGCTGAGAATCGTGTGAATGATCGTTGTCTTGAACCGTTTCTGTTGACGTGCTGTATAATTATACCACAACTTTTGACACATTTCATCGTTTTCGTGGAACTGCCTCATTGGCGTGAAGGTTTCGCTGCCAGGTTTCAAGGAGTGATAAGTGGTCCTATTTGCCGGAAATAAAAAGTCATCACTACTATTTATTGATGCAAAGTTTACCACTGAAGAGGGCTTAGTGGCTTCTTCTCGGTCCAACCACTACGACGAACGTCGCTGGTTTTCCGACAGGGTCCCTACTTCGTCGCAAATCACAATGCGGTCATGGAATAGGTTGTTTTTGTTGCGTAAAAGTTGTGAAGGGTGGGGACATTATGACCGCGATCTCTCTGCTGCTCTTTCAATTCATGCACTGCCCATTTATCAAGCTGTTTCACTTTTCCAACGTTTTTCACAGATGGAACGATTGTTAAATGGCTCATATTTAATTCTTCTACGACTTGTTCACTAGTTTTAGATAGTCAGCCTAAGCTAGCTTCTTCAGATGGTAGCAGTCAACTGTTCAGTGTGCCCATAACCCTCGCTTTCAAAACCTGTATCCCCGGTACGAAACCTCAGAAACAGTCTACACAATATTCGTTCGAAACAGTAATCCCTAACCCATGGTTTTGACATTTCGTTTCACTTCACACAACGGTGATCGAAAGTTCAGGGGTGTAGATCAAAACGATCATTTTAACAGTCTTAAGGCCATTTTACTCTGTCTTAGGGAAAGCACTACACTAGTTAAGCGGGAAATCAGCTCCAACTTTTTATGCAGGATCCATAGGATCAATATAAGCGACAAATGTTTTCTACAAACAATGCGGTTGTAAAATTTGCAATGACAAAGATGGGTATTATGTTTAACCCAGCTTGTGCGTCGATTTGTAAACAAAAATATGTCGAAGCACCGATTTCCTTAGCATTCATGCACTAAACTCGAATTCTTTCGATTTTCCGTCCCAGTTTATGAAGGCCTTTGTTATACCCTCAACGCTAATGCCTCTCTTTCATAACGAACAAGTGATTCGAATGGTGAAGACCCAATGTTACAAAACGCTTTATACCTTGCTTCTATACTAATGTGCATCTATCATATCCTTCTCAAATATCCCAATCAATTCTTGCTTTCAGAAAGTCTCACTTATGATTACCGTAATGGATTACGATAAACTCGGATCGAATGATGCTATTGGAAGATGTCTTCTCGGATGTAATGCCACAGGAGCAGAATTGAGGTCAGCAACAAGTGTTTTTTGGGATAGACCTTTGGACTTGTTAGGTTGATATATAGTGTAAAAAAGAGTAATGCTCTTGGCGTTGATCGTTCCCTGATAGAAGCGACATGCATTCGACTTCATTAAGCATCGATGGAGGTGATTCAATGCACATCTGGCCTTTACAATGACTCGCAGTGGCCTACCGATCTATCGAGCGAGTGCTGCTGTCCTCTCAAAAAAGTCTAGCACCAATCTGCTGAGCCTGTAGGGGTGGGGAGCTTGGTGGGCCTTGGGCTTGGGGATCGATCCCATGTGTATTGCAGAGCGCCTCCGACCACTGCGCTACAGGCGCCCTAATATGCAGTGATATCTAGCAGGTTAAATTTTAAGATGTCCTAAATTCTAACTATGACTGGAGATAGTATGTCTCTGTAGTCTAAGCTACTATCCGATTCTCTTACAGTAATTAGCTCTTTGAATATCTGTAAAGCTAAAATCGAGATTTAACTCTTATTCACTGTCTATTCTTCTTCATCGCAGGATATAATGTGAACTACAACCACAAGGATGTCAAAGTGAGAACAAAACTCGGACCCTCAGCTGGACATCGAACCTGTTTTACCGAGTTTGGCTAATATCAAAGCATCCCTATGGTTGTATTTCACATCATAGATTGCTGCAAAAATGAATAATCAAAAGGAAAATAAATGCTGTAACGCTGTTATTTCGACTGTAGCTTCAGGTTAACTGGGCTGTGTCGACTTGTGCTTTTCAGATCGCTTCCGCTCACCGGGGATTGCGAATACCATCATTAGAGTAAAAAATTGGCTGAAGAAAAGCCAAAGTAAGGGCCTCGGTGGTGTAGTGGGTAACATGTGAGTCCCAAGTAGCGGTAATCGCGGGCTCTAAAATCTTGTATTTCGATAGTCACTTCAATATGTGAGGATGTCACATACGTTTCAGTCGTCATATAAATTTTAGCAAAGATCTCAAACGCAATGAAATGTTTAGTTTGCAAAAATATATGAGACATTGTTGCAACCCCAGCTCAAACTGGAAGCATGCGATGCAACCAGAGTGGGATTAATTGGGATAAAAGCTCATTTATGTAAAGGACTCTGTCCTGTTTATAGGCTGTCAAGTCGTTGTCTCTGACACAAGTCGTTAGGCATTAAATTTGCGTTCAGTGCATCAACGACTTTATTAGAAATTCTTATCTTCGTCTTTAAAGCGAATGGTTGCAGTTCTTTGCATCCTTGGTAACAACCATAATTCCCGAAAATGACTTCCATTTAACATTTGCATGAATTTGAACTTTCGGCGTATTGATAAACCTACACGAAGTTGTTTATAAAAATGTTCTTATCGTAGCTAACGTTCCGACGTCTTGACCCTCTTCAGAACAGAAGTGATTCACTAATGATCATGATTCACGTGCACGGTGCGCTCCGCTCCACTGTATTCGACCAGTTGCAACTATGAAAACCCACAACACAAAAAATAACTGCTTTCTACACGCAATTCAAACCATTGCTTTTAAATAAAGGCTTTCAGGTTGCTAATTAGCCCTAGTCTATTGAACTCGGTCGGGCTTTTAGAAATTATCGCTTTTCTGTTCGATGATCTTTATGAAATTATTGTGCGGAAACCACCTCTAAGCTATTTGTGAAAAACATTGGGAAGATTCCTTAAGGAGTGATTCAGTAAAAGCTAGCCATATACTTGTGTATACGGGCTAATGGGATAGAAAAAAATGAAAGACTTCCAAGAATCGACATTTGTCTCAGGTTAATCATCTTTTCGAGGTTGTAAAAGAAATGAGGACAGCGTCTATGATGGTGATGGATGACATCGAGATTCCATCGTCATCGGACGCATACCGAACGCGAATGCATCGATATGCGCGGACGAGTCTTTGCTAACTAAATTTAATTATTGATAAGATGTGTAATGCTAAAAGGTATAAAAAGGAATGGAAAATAAAAAGTGGCAGAAACAATGTTTGTGGTTAAACGATTTCTACTTTAGAGTCAGAACAACATTTCAACATAGAGGTCAGATTTCACTTGAGGTGCTAGCTCAGGTGTTGGCCTAAAATCTCAGATACGTCAGCTCATGTGCCCAAAATATCTGAAAGAAAATAAATGTTCCTTTCCAGAACAAATCATAGGCAAATAATGAATCAGATGAAGTTGAAGTAGTTAGTGTCCTAGTATCAAATCAGTTTTTTGTTATTGATGCTCGTTGAGAAGTGAATGAAGAACATTAGATCTGATATACTAAGTATTCTTTATACTCTTTATTACCTTTCAACGTCAACTGTAAATGTCCATCGATACAATAATGGTCAATTCAACAGGAAATTTCAATAAAGCTTAATACATAGACTTCTCATTACTATTAACTCGTTTTAAACCTGCAGCGCTTATTCCATTAGAACCCTTTTTGTTCGAATTACCTATAAGTTCCATATTAAAAAGAGTTAATGGCTAAGGTATAGTGTGTAGTGTTTGTAAACTAAGACACCTCACTTCATTCCGTTCTCGCCTCTTCTTCTCCTTTTTATTCTGTAGCATTAAATGAATGTTGGTGATTGTTGATCGAGTCAATTCCTTCGGGAATCCTAAGTAACCGTGCTAGAGCGTTTTGACTTGGAATGATGACCATCGCTTGCCTCCTGACAAGTGTGGTATCAATTTCCTGATCACGACAGGATGAGAGGCTACTCCATGAGCGTACAGTGAGATCGAACCAGCGTCTGAGTACGTTGGTCTCTCCGCGACGACTAGCCTCGTCAATACTGCACCACTCGCCTTCTCATAGTACATAAATTCCGTAAATATCCTCCAATACTATTAGATTTTTACAGCATGCATCACGTTAGGTTTACACGTGATTGCAGAAAATGGTTTAAATTGTGCTTACTACCAATTCAACAATGCACAGCCATAGCCATCCTTGAGAATTCAGGCACTGGATGGACATGCTTGCATCTCCGCGACGGCCGATCGCTCAGTGGCATACGTTGGGACCTGTGGAGGATGAGGCCGAGAAAAAATAGTTCTGAATGCTTCCGTATCGAACTTTAAACTTTCCAGGCAAAAAAAAACCTCTTTTCCTTCATATGTTCTCAAAAATCCACGACCGTGTGCGTTGCTCGATCCTAAGGCTCCTCATCTAGAGGTGTGATTTAGCTTTTCATGATCTCCTGTGTTTACGCACACGATGTTCTCTTCCAAATACATAATGTTATACTCTGTCAAGGTATAACCATGCCATGTTAACTTTGTAATTTTTGTTAAGTTTATTGTACTGTATTTCACTGTATATGTAAGATGTAAGATGTATAGTGGAGGTGGACGCGTCGCTGGTGTAGATGTGGGTAAAGGTACTTCTCAGTTCTTTTTCAATATTCCATTCGAGAAGTTGATGTGTAGTTATAGACATGAGTGAAAATCGAGCAGAATTTGAGCTTAATGTTGTGCTCTCTGGCATAGTTATATAGGCAGAAGCCTTGCCATAAATAAATCACTTCGCGGAGTTCAACAGCAAACAGAAAAAAAAACGGAAGACGAAACCAATCCAGAAATTATGACGATGCCATCGTCATGCATTCCGGATTTTCCGCAAAATTATCGGAAATCGCAAACCTTTTTTGGTGTGGACTAGACATTTACTCCTAAAAAAGTAGGAATAGTTAACACTCGAAAACAACTCTATCCTATTTCCTCACATCGATTTGGGAGACGTTTTTCCATTTCTGGTTCAGACATTCATGATTTCCATGAAATTTGAACGACACTGCGACATATTTTAAAGTACTGCGCTATTTTGATGGTCCCCTTCCTACCAAGACTTGTTTTATCTTAGAACATCGAATCTAATAAGTGGTCCAACAATTTGAACTATTTTGGTACATAATCATAGTATTTTTTTCGGTTTCCTACAATCTCCGTTCTAATTTCCTCTATGCTTTTCTGATTATTCACGACATCACTGGTACCTAATAGGAACAAAAATTGTTAGTACTTTATCAAAAATCTTCATGTTTAGAAACAAAAGTATGGATTGGTAGTTATTTCAGGAGTCGGTAGTTAGTTATTTCCGCACATCCACAACCTCGGACATCGTGGGCGCTCTGCGAACGACTCACTAACGTCTGAAAGTCAAAACGAAACGAACACATGAATCACGATGTGTCCGGTCATAAATATAAAGACATAAATGTCTACGATGTCCTTCACTTGAATCATCTATTCATATATCGAAAGCAAAATAATTTCTACCATCGCACCACCAGAGAAATCCTCGGAAGAAAAGTAAAACGAAAAAGAAATGCGAATTTCCGAAATATATGCGACGGCTGTAATTCACCTAAGTCATATAAAACGTATAAAAGAAGTATAAAGGCTAATAAACGAGCAGAATTTTCTGTCGAAGGTTTTTTCTTGCTTATCCCGTATCCAAATGTAGAAACATTCTTGGAGAGTTCGATTCTCCTACTTATTAGTTGTTAACGCTCTTAGTGCTAGCACTTAATGTCGACACTAATCAGAAACGAGGAGAGATTAGGCACAACGAAGCGATACGTCCAGTAGCCGACTTATCCCAAAGGCATTGCATCCCCAACACATTGCGTCCCAGTAGTTCAATCATTGCCACATCTCTACCCTGTTCCAAAAATGTCAGCTGACGTATGAGTTATAGGCAATTGCATCGTTTCGACCGACTACAGTACATTTTTTCGTGTCTATGGCTTTCAATTCTAAATTATGCAAAATTATATTCAGGTCTCTATCAACAGAGAAATTCAATTTCACTTAATTGTGTATAGTTAGTCTCGTCTGTGCGGGTAGCCTAGTGGTAGTAAGGCCGTTTAATTATACGCGAAGAATTTGGTTCAAACTTCCACCGGACTAACAAAAGTTCTCATCTTTCCGAGGCTAACAAATTGGTACTGCCTCCATAATACCAACGATGGTGATTGTCTATTTGAAACAGGGCACCACACTCAGGATTCCAAGGAGAATCTACCCAATTGACGGCATTCATAACGAATACCGAAATTCTCAAGCAGCAGCAGAACCAACCCACACACCAGTCCAAATGTCTTCGTGGTTGATGGATGCGATGAAACAATTTTAAAGAAGTAATCATACACACTATGGTGTCGAGTCATGTAAAATAAAAATAAAGTAAGTAAAATAGTAAAAAGTAAAATAATGCTAGCTCTACCGTTAATCCGTATCCCTCAATGTTTACAGTGATCTAATGAAATCATCCTGATGAAGATTTATGATGGGATCCGCCCAGATAGCTTTACACATCTGTATTTCTAACCCTCAGTTATACTACGGACCATCCGCTTAGCGTGATTCCAATGAAACAGCGATGAGTTCGTGCCTATTTTCTAGACAACGAAGTCCGATTGAATTTGATGTGCTCCAAGTCCACGTTTAGAACTGGGACCTTAATTGAAAACGGATAAAACGAAGGTGCTGCAATCTAATAGTGTTTTAATGCTAAAGATAGTCGTTTCTATGGTTTCCACCCAGATGAGTCTGGAAAGGCTGTCTGAACCGATAGTATTATAGGTTTTCTCTCAGTTGAACGCAGTATTTTCCTAACAAGGGTGATTGTTACAAGGAAAATCATAGAAACGATAGAAGTGGTAGAGAATCTCTGTAGTTACGCCTCTATTCAAATTTTCCTTAATCCATAACTGCCTGAAAAGAATTGAAAGAAATATGATAGGAATTAAATATGAACGTAAATAGTCACTAATTACTGAAAAAAAAATTGGAATTGGTGCATAAGAGTGTACAAAACGTGTAGAAGACTTCTCATCCCACGAGCTTTGCGTTGATACGGCTACGATTCCAGAAAACTTGGCCAAGTGGGCTTTACTCGGCCGGGCAGTACAGTTGCCTCGCATACTCATATCAGTTCACATTCAACCAACAGTAATAAGATGTATGTCATACCTAACATATTCCCAATGATATATTTTGATTTCCACGCATACATACCCAGAAAGAACGTTGCCCTTAAGCTTTCAACAAGCCGATCTCCGCCCAGTATTAATTGTTATTTCTAACACTACAAATTGAAACTGATTATCATCTTCGTGGATCAACCATTAAAATATACATTTTCATTGTGAACATGAAAGGATTTTACTTATTCTACCATGACGAGATTCTCATTTCCTATGGAGAAAGTCCATATTTTAAATGCTTTCTCTTCAAGATTAATATCTCCTGTATCTCCTGCTAAATCACTAGTATTCCGATTTCACCGACCAAGGCACAGTTGCTCCCCGAATGCATCATCGTTGACAGCAGCATGCACTTGCATTGAAATCTCTTACTGTTTTTGTATATTTTGTATAACCATCCTCAATAGAACTGGCAAAGCCTCTCCTATGACCGTCAAGAATGCAAACCTACAATCCCTTAAGTATGCTAGTTACTGGGAAATTATCTGAAGCTATGAAAAACCAGAACCGTCATCAATATATCAAGGTTCATGAGAAAAAAGACAAGTTCTGGACGCACGCTACAAAAGAGGCCCTTACAAGTGATTTTTAAATGTTTTTCTCGTCAAGTCCTATATTGACTGTCGACAATTGGACAACAGAACAAAAACGCATAAGAATTTAGCCGTTTGTCGTCCTCCAAGAACTGCATACAATTCGAGTTCCTTTTTTAATCTACGACAGAACAGGTCCTTGTTTATATTGTCATCTACGCAACAGCAAAAACTTGTCAAACTTTTCAAAAACAACAAAAGTTTCTTGGGGGCTTCTGAATTTTATCCAATGAAATGGTGCAACTCTCCATAACCTAAAATAGTCCTAAAAAGGCTATTAAATCATCAAAAACAAACAATCAGTGCTTGTAAACAGTTATGATTAATAAACTCGTCCAGGCCAAATTTTGTTTTTGTAATCCCACTTTCGTCTCAACAATGATTCCTTTTACCGCCCCGTATAATCAGATTTCTGACTCACCGTGTAACTTCACCAACTTCTTTCACTATATTCTGACGCTTCTATAAATCTTTCAAACAAAAATAAAGCAAAGTGCACCTAAATTCACTACATATTAAATACATCCTAGTCGTCAAATACTAGAGGAATTCCTCGCAGTGGCCCTTTAAACAAACTACGCCAGGATCCACAAAAACAAATGCTAGTCCATCTGTCTTTGAATTTTCATAAAACAGTCCACTGCTATTTCTGGGTACTTCGCCGGAACGATCAGCAGGGGGAAAGTGCACATATGTTCTTAGATGGTGAGCAGTAAAGAACTAGCCGAGAACTAGAAGAACCTTTGAATAGACAAATTCGCCTTTCGTACTAAACAAACAGAGAAATGACACAGACACGAGAAATCGACCTACGGAACAACAGCCTGGACGCAGATTTTATAAAAGAATCCACCCCTTTTTCGAGTCACTGAGGTTCTCAACAGTGGTATGATCACCATAAGGCTATCAATCTCAGAAACGTTTTTGAAATCACTCGGTCATTAATATTTAACAATTTCCATGGCTATAAAAATGTTCGGCGTATAATCAATACTCGTCCTCATAATTCGGACAGAAATCGCAATAAAGGATTACTGTATGTAACACTGTGAACATGAACTCATATTGTGCAAAAAACCTAGCGAATGTCGTATCTCTTCCTACTTCTTCCTATTACGTACACCTAAGTCCATGGAACGGATAATATATCTGAGAAAAAAATGTCACTCGACAAATAAAAATTTGTATATTTTTATTATAATCCAGGAATCATGTCAGACAAACAACTCGTCTTGGATCATGATTAACGTAAATATAGACTATAACATTAAGCGCCATGCATAGATAAAAATTATTGACCATTCATCTTATGAAGAAACCCATTCATAGCGCATCTTATGCGAACAACGGGGGAAAGGGAGAACGCTGAAAATGGGCGATGAGATTGAATGGGAGCTAATAAGATACGAAAGAAAGCATACCGCGTTCACTTCAGAAACAAAACAATAAAGGACTCGGAAGTGCAACCGGTTTGAAACTGACGAACTATACCGCCAAGTAATACGAACAAAAAATTGAACAAACAATATCTATAAAAGAGCGCAAGGCACTCGGTAACCTGAGTTAACAGAGGTTCATATATACATGGAGTATCTTTGTAGGGGTACACAGTACCCCAAGAATTCAGAAAGACAATCTTATTAAGAGACAAAACAGGCAGAGAGGGAGAGAGAGAATGCGTCGCGGATCGTGTCTCTATGGGCATTCGTCACAGAACGCGGCGACGCGTTAACCGGTAATTCAGCACAGGCTACTTGTCTTGCTGACGCTTTGCAACTTGTTACCGGTCTCATGTATGTTCTATACCATAAGAAAGCTCAAGCTCCTCATTCAAAACTAAGACCAACAAAGCTTCAATTACAGCTAAGAGACCTGGTCTAATGTTAAAATGAATAATAGGGGCCTTATGATCCAGTTGCCATTATTGCGGTCGCATCGGAAATCCTTCCTGCTGCAATCGTCGCATCATGTCAGAGTTCGTCATAAGACCATTCGATTGGGAGGACGGGATTAGGGCTGGATGCAGGCCGAGGTTGGGCGGCAGACCTGCTGACATTGCACTTGGAGTTTGCATTGATGGCGGTCCTATGGAAGGCATGCTCATCTGATTCGCCATCATCATTTGCATCATCAGCGCCTGTATTTCAGGATTTGTCAAGGCCTGCGGTGGCGCCATCGGTGTAGCGCTCATCGCTCCAGCCATCTGCTGCGCTTGCATCATTTCCATCTGAAATCGTTGCATTTCAGATGGCTGTTGACTCGGCATGAATGGAAGACCGGCAGTGGCAGCCATCCTCTGGTCCATGAATGGCATCATCGGTAGGCGTCCAGCAGCCACAAGTTGCCGCTGCATTTCCAGCTTCATCATCTGCAAAGAATCGCGTAAATCTATTTGGTCACCTAGAAATCCTACTTTTTCGGATAGGTGTTTCTTGAATGCTAAAATTCAGTGTGTTGCTCTAAATTTTACACATCTAACAAAATAGCAAAAGAAGACAAAACACTGATGAAATAGTTCCCAAGATCGACTTTCTCTTTAACCTCGGCATTGGAAAATGAATGTATCGTTTTCTTGTTCAGCAATCGCAAGGTTTTTAAACAGCATACATTTACTTCCATAGAAAAACACAAAACAATACAACACTAGCTGACGCTTCGGCAGTATCGCCTTCTTCAGAGCCTGGAGTTGCTACTGATGAAATATTTGACCTTGTCGGGACCTCTTTCTCTCCAAATAAGTGTTCTGGTAGTTTCAGTACAGGTAATACTTAGCATCCAAACGAAAGATTGAAATTCGCTGTTTTCCTGATAAGCAAACACGAGGTTGTTACTGCACTCTTTATTCAAAAACCTGACGTTTCGAAACGAGAAGGGTAAGAGTCGAAAGAGCGGAGCTGAAACATCCGCATTTGTAAATGAAGATTGTAGTGGCAACGTCGTGTGTGCTTATCAGGAAAACTGCGAATTGCTGATGAATATCAAGGTCAACAGAAAGTCGGTCTTAGAAATTACTGCAAAAGACGAGAACTTAGGATATAATCGAATCGATGAAAAGAAGAAAAGTAATGTGGGAAGTCCAACCTAAATATTTTAAACATGAAAACAGTTACTTTTTTTTACAAGCGATCAACTACGCCGTACATACTAGTTTCTCGCAAACTTTGTTTAGTAGTCAGTTTCCCCGTTAAACTTTGGTATAGGCATCTAAGAATAGGCGTAAACTAGGCACCTTATTTCCTCAAGAAGAAAACGATATTCTAAGATCCGAGCAAGTCTCTAGGAGAACAGAAAACAAAATGTAGGAAGTTTTCGGAAAAAAAAAATGAGTAAATTCCCGACATGAAATTTTAAAACACCAAAACCGTCAGTTACTTTGTGGCTGTTATAAAAATTTGAAAAAAAAGAATAACTAGAAACTGACATGTTGTTGCTGAGCAGCAGCTTGCTGCTGCGCTTCCATTAACTGCGCCTGCTGCATTTGTTGCATCATTGCTATTGTCATAGGATCCATACCGTGAAATACGGACATTTGACCGTTCATTGACGCCACTCGCGATAAATCTGCGATCCCCGTAGGTACCATGCCGTTGAAATCCGACTAAATACGAGAAATTCTTGTGAAACTCGTTATGGACACATCGATTCTGAATTTATAAATCATCCTCCTAGCTCCCTATTTTCAGTTTTATAAAACATCTACGACAAGAACTAACGTTTGATTCTTCAAAACAATTCCAAGCAAGATTTTCTTCATGATTCGTATAGTAATTCTTTATGACCAATACCTTCAAGGCAACACATTTAACTCAACTACTTCTAGTACGCAGACTTTCACCGTGTTTAGTCTTTTCATCTACGTTCCACCACATTTAAGCAGACACAATAAAGCGTACTTTGCTTTGAAAACTACTTCATGTTCATATATGATGAAAGTGAGTGCAGCTACCTTTTTCGGTTGAGTCGGGGTCACCGGCTGCTGTTGTGCAGTGGTCACGGCGGCAGCTTTCTCTTTCTTCTCGCGTTTCCGTCGGGCCCACTCGCAGTCGCTCGGCATCCGATACGAGAGATCGGTTCGAGCACTCATTTGACCACATGACCGAACGATAGATTGCACAAATATTGCGTTCTTTGACGAACATGCCTCCTACAACGTCATGTGCTCGTTTTTTTTTCTTTGACATTCTCTCTGAGATGCTATTTTTCACATATACACCGCAACAAACACGGCTATATAAACTTAACGCCAACTTTTTAGAGGAGTGAGGTTTTTTGCACTCAAACTGCCTTTATGCACACTAAACATCTCCACGTATGAATTAAAAAGGGATGAGGAGAAATGACACCCATTACACTTACCTGATCACCATGTTTCCAAGTGTTGTCATCGTCGATGATAGCTGTGATATTTTCGTCACTTTCATCCGAATCAGTGTCGTCGAACAACTTTTCTTCCCTCTTGGATTCACTAATTACGGCACTTTCTGGTTTAACATCCTCAACCATCTTTGCGACTTGCTCGACTTTCTCCACAGGACTTGTGGAATTAGGTACTTCCATAGATTCAAAAACCTGAGATAAGGGAAAGATCTTCATGCTATACCATAATCTAAATCATATTACAAGCAAATAGCTTTTAGAATAGCTATCTATAAAATCACCTCGTTATTCGCTGCACTTCTTTGAGATTCTTCATTTGGAACCCCAGCTTCGGTTGTGTTATCTACTATTTTGATGCAACTTGTGTCCATGGCTGGCCTATTCTCCTCGCAAAGAACCTCTTTTCCACTGCTGCTATCGTCATCGATCTCTTCCTAAACGGACATTAGTCAGAACATTCGGGATGCAAAATTTGCTCTCACGAAACCTCGCGAAATCTGTATATTATCATGTAAAGAAAAATCGTAACTAGTTAACATACACGCTTTTTCTTCGCACTATTGCAGATTGTTGGTAGACCATTGCTCTGATGTACATTATTAGAACGTTTCCGTTTACCGTTCTTCGTCTTACTAATGGGGACTTTGTCGAGGTCAAACTCATGAACAGATGCCGCCTGACTAGGACTACGCCTCTCCTCTCCTATCGAAGGAGTTCTGAAACCAAATCAGCCAAATAACGATCGTAAAATTTCGTACACAGAGTAGACTAGACAACAAGAGAACCTAAACGGCATGCGTTTACCATTGTTTCACAAACGACTTGCTCGTAGAGGTCTGGGTTCATTTGGAGGTGGTAAATTTCACGTAGACAAAACGAATAGAATGTGGCAAAAATTTCATGCAGAATTGTTCAATAAGCCACAACCCATCCACTTTTTTCGTATGCGTATGAAAATTGAACGTAAGATCTGCTCTAATCATATTGAAGTTGAGGGAAACAAACTAGCTATTAGGACAATGGAATAAATTCTGTTGTTAAACACTAATAAAACGAAACCGTCACTTTTCAGCTCTTGAGATAGAAGCCGAACACCTCTAGGAGCGAAAACCAGAAACAACAAACCTTCGGCGTTCTTTCTTTCCAGCCCTTGTTTTTACTCCGCTCTCTTCTTCGGCGTCAACGCTAGATGGACTACGCTTGAATAAGCATGGAGGAACTGTGGACGGTCGATCGACTGGTCTTAATTGACCATATTTTTTGTAAAAAAGGCGACAGTCAGAGCAAAGCAGTAAGCCATCTCGGCCCGCATGATGCCAGTCTCGACTCTCTGCAATCAGTCAGCGATGTGTCGTTCTTTGATAATAGAAAAGGACACCGTTCCGATTCTTATTTCTTCATTTATTTAACTCTCCTTAAACATAAGAAAACTTAAGAAACAAGAACTAGGACATACTTGAACCGTAACAGTGATGACAAGCGTACTGAGTTGCCTTTTCTGCGTCAAGCGCTTCCATCTCACTTTCACTTGCTGACGCGTAATCCAACAATTCCGTTGATGCAGGTCGAGACGTCTTAATAAGCTTAGGTCATGTGCTAATTAGAGGCTAAACGTACTAACCCCACACATTATTTCGTAACGCGACCACTAAGTGTACCTTGTTTTGTGAGCCCTTGGCCGTCCTTTTGATTGATGTCACTTGATTCCGTTGCCGAGATAGTGGCTTTGGCTTTACGGCATCTGACGTCTTCTTCCAGAGATAGTAAAAACCAACCAGTTGATCCTAGAAATGTTGCCTACACCAAAACTCCTAACTCTACACGTTTAAAACAGTTCAAACAAGCAACTTTATCCCTACAACATCGTAACTCTATACACATATGGTAAAACCAATAACGGATAATAAAACAGTAAAGGAAGAAACAAACCCTGCTGTGCAATGGAAGCAGCTCGCGGCTAATTCGCACAAAGTTCTTTCCGATAGTCTTAATTCCTTTACTGAACTTTTTTGTGTCCTCGACTGTCATGAAATTGGCGTCGGCCGATAGCAACTTATCATTCGCGTTCATTTCCTTAAGTGCTTCATCGAACCTGTAGCCACAACGATGCAATGTAGTCAGCGCATCGTCAAATAACAGATCGCTCACCTGAAACGAGTATGTCGGTGTTCTTAAGTCTCATATAGAAAGACAAATTACTCATAAATTTAAAGAACCAAGACGCGTCAATGGCGCTCCCCACATCTGGCTCAATGTTGTTTGACTACGAGACAGGTGTCACTACACCGCATTACCAACTAATCCTCGATAATGCAAAATCGAAAGCAATTTCATAAGGTATAAAAACCTTATCAGAATCCGCACTGGTTTGACAATTCAAGGCATTATTTACTCAAGTAATTCTGCCCATCAATTTGTACTGATAGAGAGAAACGGCTTTTCATTCCCATAGGGATTGTAACAGTGACTATAATAAATGTTCTAAAGAGATATCTCTGGACTCTCTATAATTAGGGATCACTTGCTTTAAATGACAGTTTACCAGGCCACTCCGGCAGTGATTAGAGGGGAAGAGGCAAAACCTATAATTAATCCATTCGCAACAAAGCTGGTTTTCGATGAGTAGCAGTAAGACTACCGAGTTGTACTCTCGACTACGAAAAGCCATCAGGAGTTCAGATAGATTTGTAGGAGGGACTTTGCTCTACCACATTACTGGCATATACAAATTTTGTATAGTGTCGTAACAAACTCAAATATCTTTGTAAAAAGGATTCTCAAAAAGTTGCAAACTAGTTCATAGTTTTTAAAAATCCCAAGAAAAAGAGTGGCAGCTTACTACACATCAAGTAAGACCGCCATGTCTTGCCAGAAAAAACTGGGCTACAGTAACAACCGGTATTCAAATATTTCTACTCTCTAGAAATGTAGCAAAATTCACTACGACCTGAGATATGTTGACATAAAATTGAAAACGGACATCACTTTCGCATCACATGACTCCTACAGAGGTCATCTCGTTCCCTAATTTTTTACAACGATCTTTCTGCTCACTCTCGAGTGCTTCTCAGTGTCCATCATCCTTGTCTCCATCATAGCGAACATGCGGAAACTTCTTGCAAGCTTTATGTACTTGTCCTCGGTGCATGGGTCTATCATTCCTGGCCGATACAGCAGTTCATCACGATCGGCATCGTCCGCCACCGAGCAGGACGCCTCAGCAGGGAGCTTTGCCTAAAGAAGACTACGACAGTAATTGATAACACTTCACAATACTTGCGAGCGACTAGCCAGTGAAGAATTCTGGATTTTGATGGATAAAACTAAACTCGTACACACTTGATTAAAAATTAAGACCTCACACTGATCAGTGGCACCACAAGAAAACAGCGCGTGGTACAATCGCTGAGCATGCAAAGAGGTTTCAAACTCAAGCGTATGCGCCTCTTATATTAAGGAATTCGAATGTTCTCAAGAAGAAAACAAACTTATTGATCGATGTTGCGATCAGTAGGAAATCGATCCCAGGAACCAACTAGAATTATACCAATGTCAATAACGTAAAGGAAAATCACTACCCTGGTAGTACTCATAAAGGATAAAAGGTAAAGCTATCGGCGTTGATCAATACCTAAGGGATGCGCCATGCATTCGACTTCATTAAGCATCCTCTGGTGGTGATTGAATGCATATTTAGCCTTTACAATAAGTCGCGGTGGCCTACCGATGTACCGAGGCAATGCTGCTATCCTATCAGACAAGTAGTGTACCAATTTGCCGATCCCGGAGGAATGGAAGGCTTCGTGAGCCATGGGCACAAGGTTCGATTCCATGTGCGTTTTACGGGGCCTCCGACCACTGCTCCACACGCACCCTAGGTAGTACTCATGACAACAGATATTACACACATATATATACATATATGTATATATATATATATATATGCTCTCGAAATCTAAACCGACTGGTCGGTGGTACAAAATGAAGTATGAACACTGCTTCGAAACACTTCTGGTACTGAAAATTGCTAATCTGCCATTTAGGATCGACTTCATTCCGAACGATGACCATTAACAGCATCATGAGGAGTGACCTCCGAAGATGCCATAGTGAAATCGCGAGAGTGGTCGATGTGACACCTATAGGTTTCATCTTTCTATCAGAGGTTTATTTTAACACATAGGACTGTTTTCCTAAACTTCTCCTCATCAATCCACAGCTTATCAATCGCAGAAGTTGTGATGGGCGTCATCGTCCATGGGAGGGTGTCTTCTTAACAACCAACTTCTCACTAATTTCTCATCTTGCGACAAGAGATTGTTGCTGTCGAAGAGAGTGTGTGGAGTGGAGAGTGTGAGCAGTGACGAGGCGCAGAAACGACTCTGACTCGAAGAACTGGCATCGAAAGTGGTGCGCAGCGTCATTTTTGACAAGCAATTCGTCGTCTTTTACTTTTCAATCGCTATGATGACTTCAGGGTACTGTATGGGATGGGAGGATACCAAAACCACAGGGTAAAATAGACCTTGCAGCAGAACTTATACAACTTCACTAAATACTGTCAGCAGTACAATTGCATTATAAACAAGTACGCACCAAGAACATAGAAGTGAGCATACACCGGATAAGGGAAAAGCAGAAATTCCTCCAAAACCCAGAGAAAAAAGACATAGAACGGAGATCACAACAAAAGTGGGCGGAGCCAGCTAAAGATTGTTGAAGTGGCAGATATGACACCTAAAGGAAGCACAATGAGCGCAGCGAAAAATTAGGCATCGTCGAGAGAGTACTGACCAAAGAAAAGCTAAACCTCATGCACTTCTCAAAATCGCTTTCGCCGTATGTTTCCGAAAAGATGGTCCAAATGCTGATTCGATTCGCTGGGATGACTAGCATGGCGGTCAATACATCCTCGCATCCACTCAGACTTTGAACCGCCAATTGAGAACGAACAACAGCAATCGATGAGGCCTGACAACAGGCCGCCGACAGAAACAAACCGAAGCCGCGCGCGTTCGCTGAAGAGCGGTGAAGTCGGACGCAGAAGCACGTGAAGAGCTAAAACACGACGCGAAGCGAATTTACTGCCCAGTCGCCAAATCACGTCATTAGGAAAGTATGGGAACAAGACTAATTTGGAGAAGAAACCTAATAGTACTAACACTAGATACTAAAACCCTAGTTTGTCCGCTGAGGCTACGAAAGCTTCAATTTAACCCTAGACTGGACGCTGTAGAAGGCGAAACTGCCAATGAGTCGGCCAGTGTTGTATTAAACAAATCAGTAAATCCTATTGTTCACAATCTCGTGTCTACTCATCAAGAAAACAGCGAAGTATTTGATAAACGCCGCTATTAATAGAAAGCTGGTCATCGGAACTTTAAAATTCTCACAAATGAACCCTAGCCAGCCAAGATTCCTTATAAGAGATAATGTTTTGAAATTGTACACACTAGAAAAAAAGTCGTTAATCAATAGATCACGGATCATACAGGATCTGCGACCGACCTACGACCGATCTACGAATCGGATCGACAACACGTGCAGAAAAAGAACGATGAAGAAGTGAGACTTCGAAACAAACAGCGAACATGTTGGAGATTTCAAAATGTGGAAGAGCACAGATGCAAATCGATAACGATGAAAGATTTTATAGAACGGTAAGAGGAGAGTTGAGAAGTGGCGGAGAGGTGATAGCGATGGTGGTATGAATAAAACACGAAAGAACTGAAGAGGAAAACATGGGCAAATACGATCAAACGACACCATTCTGTCTCACATATGTAGTTATTCAGACAAACGGGCTATAGAAAAGTACTCTGAACAAGTATAAATGTAACTGAAGCGTTTAGGACAAAGCAAACAGACATCACTCACTAATTGAATAATGAAGAACACATAGAACCGACCTGATATGAGGCACCGACGCGGATTTCTCCTTGCACAGACGCCAGCCTTGATGATTCCTGATTGAACGATAAACAAGAGAAGAACGTATTCTCTCTGCTGAGATCACAATCGCCAAGACTTCGTATGTCCTTCACGAAGGCTATTTTACACTTTCCCCTGAAACATATAACAATGCCTAGTACTTGTAGCATGATGAAATGAATCTGGAAAAAACAGAAAAGTACTGAAGACAAGTGATGAGGGAGGGTCAGAGGTTGAAAGCGGCACGCCGGCTGGTGCGTTGCAACGACGGCCGATCGATACGACGCGCCAGACAACTCCTGTGGGAGGACACGCCCATGCCGTGGTGGGTGAGTAACGGCGGGATAAACTGAGCACACCTCGGCCTGGGGAGATGGACTACCACCGACGGACTGCAGTACATCCTCCCATCCACCGATTATCCTGCATCGATACAGAGCCATAGAGAGTGTATTGACTACGGAAAGAATGAAATATGTTCGAAACAACGCCTACTTTTACATGGAATACTGTAGCGCGGTGTTAGAGGTGCCGTGAAGTACACACGTGGTCGTTGGTCCGACTATGCACCCTGACCTCACAAAGGTTTCCATCCTTCCGGGGTCAGCAAACTAACTGGTACCAGAGCTGCCTGGGAGGATAGCGGCAGTGAATTCATACATTGATGAGGCACCACAGGTTGTTCTATGGGCCAGATATGCATTCAATCACCTCTAACGATGCGTAATCAAGTAGAGCGCGTGGTGCATCCCTTAGGAACTGATGAACACCGAGAGTTTAACCCTATATACCTTTACTTAAAACCCAGCAACGACCTAAATTATCCTACCAATTCTGTTGTACATGGAAAACGCGCACAGAACATCTATAAAACATTTGTCCAACTTTTGCAACTGAAAAAGCTTAAAGGGGCGGAACATGACAACAGTGAAGTTTATGAACGGCTGTAACTCGAAAGTACTTTGACCATAATTCCACTAAACTAACAATAATTATTTTGACGAGATAATGAAATATCACATAATCCGGTGTGTCAGCTGCTATATGTCATCGCAGCCTCCGGCTGAATTTCTCGTGTCCACATTTAAAACAGTAAACAACTAGTAACGGAGAGTTGAATACAGTATAACGAAACCAGGGAATATTAAACAACGTTTTAGCTTCCATTTTTGGTCTGTGCTTTTTTCATTGTAGGGTGCGATGCGAAATACAACCATATGGATGACGAGATATGAGCAAAAGTGGAAAAAAACGACTTCGAAACCCAATCGAGGTCCTGAGTTTTACTCAAATCCTAAAATTGTTACATAATTTGGTGAAAAATTCAAAAATTCCTTTATAACTAAGTATAATCGAGCAGTTGAACAAGACCGAGAACAAGGTAGCCCTTGTGGCTGGCTGGCTTTGACCATTTTGACACATTGCCACATAACCTGTGATAGGGGTCAAACATATCTTTCTGAGAACTACGAAAATATGTTTACCATATATAAAGTGACATCCCTAAACAATAGTAGTTGGTACTAGATTGGGTAGTGTAATGGTTTGGATTTTATTAAGTCATTTTCTGTTCTGCTCAGCTATAAAAGCGGCCATTATTTCATAGTGTTTACATAAAGCATTGTCAGAAAGCACTTTCATAAGTACTACATTCTCACTGCTATTGATTTCATCGATTTTTTCTATTTTCGACAGTATTCTCCTAGCCGAGACAGACATCGTATATTCTAAGAATTTGCAAGGAACGAAAATTCGGATGGTGCGCCATCGCTGAGTCTCAGCCAACTACTGCTAGAGTTGATCTGGCCTTTGGTGGTCATAGTGATCGTTCCGCTCTATCGTTGAGAATAGCGAATGATACAACGGTTCAACACCGTTAAAAAATCGCCAAAAAATATTTTTAAAAAGTGACAGTGATAGAAAAACAGCAGAAAGGGGGCTTTTTGACCACGGGCGCGTCTGCTCACAGCTATCAATGGAAGTGTGGAGACCGTGAAATTCGATCGTTTCAAAGGACGATAGAAGCATAAATCTACAGTGTTCGAACACAACCCCGAACAATATAGGGAGCGGGTGACGGAAATTCGAGCGAAATATGATTACGACGAACCGGCGGCCGGCCGACTCGCAACGTGATTATCTATCTAACGTTGTCGAGTACAACTGAAATACACACACTCCTATTAGATCCGACAACCCTAACTAACTAAATACCGCAAATTACACTATGATGCCCTTAACGTGTGACTGTATTGTATTAGTACCTTATTATCACTTACTAGTTATAAAAACACTTGATAGGGATGTCTCTGAGAATAAGTATAAAAGACTTTTCATCCTAAAAAAAAGCCCATTACTCATTTTAGTAACATCACAACCTTAATGGAGAGGTTTGAACTTTCACAGTACCTATACATAATCTAAAATGTTACTAACAAGTAATAGTGAATCGAAAACTGCATGCCGTCTCCACTTAATGCGGTCAAGGCTCAATGTGTCAGGAAATAATTGGCTGGAGTACCGCCAACCAGTTACCAGCAGCATTTACGGAGTACCTCTGATATGTGGATTGTCTTAACAGTAAACGATACACAGATCTTATCAACGACACAATCACCACTACATACAATTAACTTTACTTACAGTTAATGGCTCTACTTTACTCTTCACTGGTGACTGTTTTCACTTATCCATTAATGCCTTTAAACGGTTTCCTGTATAGTAAGTATAGCTCAAACTTTCCGAAACGTGATAAATGGCTAGTGGATAAATGGATATCTTGAAGTGTTTTAAATCGCAGATTCAAAAAACACATATAAGCCTCGCTTCTCCACCTTAACGGAACAATAAGCAGAGTTTAGGGTAAACGATTTCGTACGGAACGTTCAATACAACTTTCAGTGAACAATTCTACAGTCAAAAAATGCTAATAATTGGATCGCAGGGCAGAAAAGACCCACAGTATGGACCAAAGAAGGACGTCTCGGAGAGACTGTGGGAAAGGAGTGGAAAAGAAAGGAGAGCGCGAACACTAGGGCGACAGCTACATAATAGAGAACAAATTAAGTGACGGGTGGTACTGGTAAAGAACAAACACGCCTCTGAGAACATGTAAAAAACAAACAAGAAGCAAGTATTAAAAATGTGAAGCACCTACTCACCGTAAACTGGAAATAGAATGGAAGGCAGTGATATCGGACGTGAACAGCTCACGTGAAAGTATCTCTGGACTAGGCTCTTCGGGAAAATCCATTTCCATTCGCTCTTGCAAAATGAGACTCAGTGAAACCTCTGGCACATCTTCCGGTCGAAAAAACCGTGTGACTTTCACAGACAACATATCCCGCTTCGTCTGAAAACTGAGAAATGTTTGAGTTGCTCTCGATAACAATAGCTTCTTCAAATGTTGCTTAGGCTCGATTTCATCGCCGGAGAGAATGCATCATAGCAAATCCCTAAAGGAAAGAGGGAATGTCGCCGGTACGCGCGCTTTCTTCACCACTACACTAATCTAGTTTTTGTGCGTTCATCGTCACCACGTTGCTATCACTTTCGTGGTACATCGATTTCACGACAGTTGTATCGTCCTAGATAGATCTAGTACACATCTTCAGTACGCGAGACACTTGGCGCCAGGGAATCGTAGCTCTTCTAATTGCTTTGCGCACCATTTGGCAAGCACATCAAGCGCCGCCTGGACGGCCACACGACATGGGCTTAATCAAGCGACGATTTCAGTGAGCTCTATGGATACTTGTCAATATGCAAATGACCGAGTGACATAACTAAATCGAACACTTAACTAATTACTTTCGCTTCAGCATTCACCCTCCGAACTTGGAATGAATATCGCATATCTCAGTGCTCCTCTCCAACAAATATATATATATATATATGTACATATATACATATATATACTTATATATATATGTACATACGTACGTATACATATATACATGTATATACATATACATACATACATATATATAAGCATACATAAATGAATCATATTTAGGGTGTCAAACGAATAAAAACCAGATAACACCCGGGGTGTACATTACGAATCCAAAAAAGTGCCAACCAATTACAAACGACCTATTCTTGTTAAACAAGTTCCATTAGACCCGCAAGTACTAAGTTGCTACCATGCCATTCCCAAATCTGGAAATTTTTTTTGAAAAATGCCAAGAAACACCAAATTGTAAAATCCTTAATTTGACTGCTATAAGATCATATTGTTGTCACCTGCCCATATGTTCAGTGAGAGCTGGCTCTTTTACGAGGCGCTATGTCTCGACTTCTCAATGATTTCGGATGAGTGGTAGAATAAATGTTTATGAGTGCAAAGAAGATGCATATAGTGCAACATCGTTTAGCATTCTTAATTTCCAATGGACTAATATATGTCAGGATTCGTCATTTGGTTGATTGACTAGTGACGAAATTCATTGCCGTCTTGGGAAAACACAAGTCGCAAAAAGCCGGAAGCAGGTTCTGGTGAAGACCTGCGAACGCTTGGTAACCTTCTGATTCCAAGTAAAGCAAACCAGTACTGAACATCTATGCGGATGGGTCATCTGAGTATCAGAGAAAGCGGATGCTCTACAAGTCAAATGGAACAAGTACGACATTTTCACAACACTCCTCAACCGTTGCTGAAATTCAAATGCACTTAATTATTTAATAAGTAAAATTCATTCCTAGATTCTACCATGTTATAGAATCCGAAATTCTAAAAGGGTAACTAAACTTAAGAGCTGTTGGCTAAAACATGTACTCTACGCGGACAACTTCACGGTGAGATGGTTCACTTCCCAAATCAACACACATTACGTCGGTGTAGTCGCCTTGAAATTCTTTGGTCTTATAAAAGCAACTGTACACGTACAGTAAAAACTTAAAAAGCGAATTGAGTAATTTTATGAAAACAATAACGTCCGTAGAACAAAAGTGGAAGGTAAGTCAAACAGAAGTCTACCCAAGCTAAGATGGAAGCCAATCTTTCTTTATATAATTTTTATATCATATAAGGAAATGATAAAAAAAAAATACTGCACTGGACCATTAGCAATCACTATTCCTATTCAGATTAGTTGGGATTTAAAAATGAAATGAACAATGCATTGAACCAAAAAGAAAAAAACCAGCTGAAGCAACTGGTTCTTTCCGGGCAAAATTCAGCGATACCGATGGACAGATGATCCATTCTGTTAAACTGTTCTCAATCTGTTGCTTGACTAATTACAACATTCATTACTGTCATAATGATCGTTTTCGCACTGTAAAAATCCCAGCAAGATAGCTAATTTTCTTATGATCCACAACAATTGGCGACAACCTATGGTAAAGACTTGCGACGGTTATTATGTTAGTATAAGTAATTAAATACGTAGTAACAATAATTTTCAATAGTTACATTTACCACGAACACTATTATGTCCAGACTGCATCGTTTCGAAGTACGGCGCAAAGTTTGTTCTAGAGATTGACAGAACTTAACGATAAGGTGATCGAACCAACTAGCACGGCGATAACACACAGTGTATTCGTTGGGGGAACATCAAAATAGAAGCGCTTCAATTAAGCGAAATTAATGGCGTGCTGCGGAAAAAAACAACTTTAAAAACAGACATAATTAGAAGAGCGTACCATTTTGAACATAGTAATTGACCCAATGATGTAAGGGTCTGAAGGTGTAGCCTCGATATAAACACTGTCACCGGGCTTGTAAATGATTCCATCATGTGCTTCGAAACAACATATCTCACCATCTGCTCGTTTACGATACGCCTGAATTAAGCGCATTCGTTCGCTGTCAAATCCACCAGTGTCAAGCAGAGCTATTAAAACTCTCAAGTACTATCCAGAAAAATTATAGCACAACTTAAAAAATATGACTAGAAGAATTATTCCCTGAATTAAAGTCGGTAAGGAAGACTATACAAACTGCTTAAATCTGATCATCAACTAATTTGGCTTTCTTCAGCTGAACTTTTTTGCTGTTTGTTTTCCGTGAATTTATTGGTTTCTCTTTTCTTTTTAACCAAGGACACTTGTTGTTCAAGCACTGCGGACTCATCAGTCACAATACTGCACACATCTTCACACACCTACTCAACACAGCTTGGCTTGATGCTCTTGAGAACAGGGAATTCAACTCATGTACAGAAAAAAAATAAGACCGAAACCTGTATTACCTTGCCTCGACGGCTTCGATCAGATCGACCAGGTATACTGTAGTAGAGTGGTTCGACTTCCCATAGTCCGGCTTGAGCACACTGATCTGGACTTCGGCTATGCTCACCTTCGTCTGCCATCTGTAAACGACCATCATCTCGAACATACCAGTAGGCGTTTTCGTAGTTATCATTAACAAATGACACAGATAGTGATCCAGTCACATCTGTTCAACAATGATCGCGTCAAAATGGGCACAAATGATATCGAGCCAAACAAAAATGACAAAATTAGGGATAATAAATGAAATATAAAGAAACACAGAATGTCTACATGGATGTGATAGGGGTTTTCTGCATTTCACTTAACGAAAGGAGATCAAGCCAAATATGATTTTTGAGAACTACAATGAGAAGGAAGCAAATCAAATTTCTCGAAATTGCGATGTTTTTAAAGTAGCCGACAGAAACAGCGGCGATAGTTAGCCCACTCATCGCCGTGCATAGCAAAGGCACTCAAAGGTCATTGCGGTCCATTGCTGGCCCACACGGGGACCTAGTTGTCCCCTATCTAGCAACTTCATCTGAGAACACCTACTCAGGGACTTATTCATACGTGCAACCAATCCCGAAAACTTCTATTCAAACAAATGATCAACTAACACTTAATGCTTTATATATTAATCACAATAAAGTTGGTTATGAGGTTGCAATTAATACGACTACAATTATAACGTCTATATGGGAGCCAATCTGATTTTAAACATCTCGGACTGAGAAAAAAACAAATCCTGGGAAGGATACGCGCTTAGAGGCGGCAAGAAAAAGGAGATGTAGTAGATCAAAAAATAGCACGCCGAATTTTCCCAACAAAACAATAATTCTGAGTGTTAAAGAAAAGTAATGAGTACTAAACAACGAAAAACCCTCATGAAAATGTTCCAAGTCAATATGGCGCCCAGTAAAAAGAACACCATCAGTGAATCGGCTTAAAAAATGCAATGAACTTGTGACGCGATAGTCGGCAGTCAGCTGCTGATCGCAGAGCTCAGTCACGAATTCACAGCGTCATTAATCAAACGACTAGACAGCAACATGGGTTTTCAATAATGGACAACAGGAAAAAAACCGCTGGTGTTACATTGACGAGAACACAACTATTTCGCCCTCACAAGAAAAAAACAGAAAACAAAAGGAAGAGAAAAACACTAGACAGTAATGAGCAACAGCAGAGGGTGGCGAGAGTAAACACACACACCAGGCAAGCAATCAAAGACGCAGCAATACGGATACGCCACGAACAGAACGAGGGATGGACGGAGAGAGCGACCAGGAGAAAGCGACCGCCTTCCAGAGCACAGAAAACGCAAACAGGCGATTAGTGGTTGTTCTTCGTAGATCAGGAATCCAGAAATGGATTGCCGAGTAGTGGAGTAGCGACAACGACAACGAAAACGAACGAAGGAAGACTTCGGAACGTGGACGAACAACAACAAACATCTCATCACTAACCAATATGCGCGAACACCTTGAATGAGAACAACACACAAAACAAAAAACACGACCAGGTGGGGACGTTTACCCGGACAAACATCGGGAATATTACACCCTTTTATAGATCTACCCGATCCTGTCTAAGCGCACAATAGTACTTTTTATGAAACCAGTTTTAATTAATGAGCAACATTTGAAAATAGAGAACTGGTAACAGAAGTTAAGCCTTTAAAGGGTTGCTTAGTAGTGACAGGGTAACCTGCGAACTACCAATAACAAATAGTAGCGCTTTTGCATGGATGACTGAGACACGCTTGTGTGAGAGATCGCAGAAATAATCATTCGACCCGCGCTGACCTCTCAGTTGTTTGAGTGGTTGCGGAGAACTCATTAAGGAGGAACAGAAGAAATAGAACATCACGTGAAAAAAAACCGTACAAGGGCAGATATTTACGAGTTTTATTAATGAGACATTGCATACGGACAACTATTAAGCATTTAAAAAATGAGTAAGACATCACTTGAAACAGTAGAAGTCGTAATTAGTGAGCACGAAGTAAGGTGCTCTAAGACACGTGGCATGCTGAACACCACATTTTCTTGAGTTTGGTCTCGAAGAAAAAATCGAGGAAAAGGGAACGTATTATAACAGATCTGAGGCAAAACATAGACGAGTGGTCGACGGACGTCTTCGATGACGAAAATACGTGAAAGTGATGTCTTGACGCGTGAACATGTGGCTGCATGTTGAAACGTGTGCATAGGATGTGGGTATGTGTGTATGTATGCGTGCACACATATATATACATATATATATATATATATATATATATATATATATGCGCTTGTGAATGTAATTGTACGTGTGTACATTTGTGCGCTGTGCGTGTATGTGTGTATATTTGCGTGGATACAGAAGTGGTTTGCCGCCCGCGACCCCCAACAGCTCAATTGGGATTATCCATGACGAGCAGCATGACAAGGCTTGGCCAGCAGTATAGACTCACATTGTGCGTGAATTCAAGCAAGGCACTAGTCACTCTAACGTCACAAAAGGAAAGCATAATCATATCAATAAGTTACTATCATTGAGTACTCTACTTGTAGATACGCTAAGATCTCAATAGTCCACGTTTTGTTTTCGTTTCACGCCACTTCGTCGATGATATCAACTAAAGATGGCACATACAGGCGCAATCTTTGATGTTTTTGAAACTAAACAAACAAATGGATGCAACAACCGTCAGCACCGCGATTCGTTGTGACGACAATGACGACTGCGACGACGGCAATGGACCGACCTACCTACCAACCAAGAACGACGACCATTAGCACCTATGACACAACGATGCTTGTCAGTCAGATGCGATTACGTGCCGGGATGCAACGATAAGTGGAAGAAAGCGAAAACTGGGCACTACTCTCTAAGTATATGCATTCTAAGCACTCATGCAACGCATATGTGGAATCGCTCGACTAGGCCCAAAGTGCGACTTGTTGCTGGAACACTACCTCAATGTGAACTGAGTACATGTTTAATATATGTTCAGCGATTTTCCACTTAGATGGTGTAAACGCCTCCTGCTTTTTTCGGCGCAGTCGGCTTCTTAAAACACGAGCTGTGAGCGCGTAGTTCGCTTACAAATGGCGCAGGCGTGTCGTAAACGACGGCGGACGATACTGTCGAAGTACAATCGCTTGCGCAACGTATGACACTGGAACACCCTGTCTGTCGCCCTCTCACTTCGGCGATGTAGTTCCAAGAAGCGACTTAGTAGTAAAGTTCATGCGAAACATAACATTTACAACCATCGTTATAGACTCGACAAGTGGTCACATTAAAGTTGTAAGCTTCTATATAAACAATAAAAACAACATCAGAATTCGTTTCTAGACTCCTTTGAAACCTTAAATCATCTGTTGCTTTCGTTTCTTCACATGTAGCCAGCCATCTACTGATCACATCTTACACTGAATCACTTTTTTCATTGCTGACCACTTTGAATAACAATCGTCTCAGAGTTATTCGAGTAAGGTGAGAAATGTCGGGAACGAAAATGAATTCTCGGGTTTTTTGCACTAGGAGGAGACTGGTGACGAACTTGCGTAATGCGATAGTGCGCAGCCGATTAACAGATAAAAACATAATCCACAGTTGAATCGGCTTGACTAGTACACCACAGTAGAACAAAAATCAATAGAGGTGATGCTATCAATAGAGCTTTTAGAATCTGCACTTCACAAACCATTCATTATGGTGGGTGAAAGAGTGGACAAATGAACAGACTGTTAGAGATGAGAAGTTAGAGCGACCGAATAGCGAAACGATTTCAGTAGTTCGTTAGTGTTGAGTATATAAAGAGAAGAAGACTGTCGAAAGTTAGGTACTCTAAAACAATGCTAGCAGTTGACGAAGGAGAAGCTGGAACAAACGCCCAATGACCAGGGAATGTGGACACCGACAACACATACAACAAAACCAGGATCGCAACGCGGAAATTTTTTACTTTACCATCTGTATGCGCCCTGAGTACTGCTGCCCTCACATCTTCCGAAGCTCCAATGATATGAGTTCGCTTTTATGAAACAAAAGCCAAATGAAAGATGACTTCGATGTGATCAAAGAGATGGATTGTTCCACCGAATTATCCATGTACAACACAAAAATTGCTTTTTAAAGTCGCAGGAACTTATGAATATGGTCAACAAATAGTTGAGAATTGATCAGGAAATACTAACCTAGAAATTTTCTCGACTTTTCAATCTAAGTATAGCACTAAAATCGATCGAGAGATGCCATTATGTCATCAGCTAAGGGTTCAAAAGAGCGAAGAGCAATTGTGAGCCCTCTCAATCAGTGTTATGGGCTGCCAACGGATGAGTACGATGTTGTGCGTCACTCATACTTATCGAATGTTACGAAACACCTTTCGTTCCGCCTTTTACTCATGAATTCGAAACATATTCTCATGCTTTCTTTAAAACGTCTCTTATTCTCGAGCCAAACTTTTTGCCATTCCCCACTCCGTGTATCGGGGCCAAGTCGCTTTTTCGAGACACCGATGCGCATTAGCGCTGATTTAGCGCAAGCAAACTGTTCAAATTATGTCACTGGAATCATTGGACAGACGTCTATCCCAACATTCACAGCGTATTGAAAAAATGGATCAAAAAAATAAAGGGCAACAAGTCCGGGTTAGGCATAGTTTTCGCAGGTTTCTTATCACTAGTACAATTGCACATGATAATTCATTGGTGGTTTGTCAGTCATGCAAGACCAAAAACGGAGTGGGAAATGTGCGGAATTCTTTGACGGTCAGGCGATAGCTGTCGATGTAGAGAGTATAACATGCAAAAGTAATGAATGTAAAGGCGCGGAAAAACATGACTGCTGAGCGCTCGAATTCTGCTCCAGTGCAGTGCCAAACATTGCTGACGACTGCCGGAGAACATGCCAGGAGAGCTAATAAGGGCGCTACCAAAAAGTGTAAGGAACGACCAAACAGGGTCAGGATTCACTACAATACTCGAAAACTCATACAAGCCTTAGGTAACGGAAAAAAAATTGACAAAACGAAAGCAAATAAAGCATTAGCAGTGCGGCACCTTTAGCCACGTTAACGCACGCTTAATGAATTCCAGCTTGCAAACTTTCTAGTGAGTGCAATACTTTACCGCCGAAAACACTAGCAGTGAATGCGAAAGTAAATGAACCAACACTTTTCAGCGTTCGGACTACTTCAGAACAAAAGAAACGAGAAAGAACAAAATTCGGTAATAGTTGAACTGAACTTTGTATCCATTTTGAGAGTTACAAATAATCGGTTCCGATCACAATTACAAAGCTCGGTTAAGAAGATTTTTTAAATCTTGAAAAGAATCTTTGAAATTTTATGTGGTCTTATCTATTTAAAAATCTTAGCCTTAAAAAGCACTAGGCAATCACAATAATTGATTCTAAAAAGTTGTCGAAAAAGCCCAGTAGCAAGTCAACAGCAATGTTTCACGAACCGCTTTTAGGTGACGGGCGTTGATCCGGCCGATGAAGAGGTTACGTGGCGCGTGCTCAAGTGGCGAATAGGATTAAATGCGGACCAAAAGAGATCACGTTGCACTTATACTGCAACTCAGGTACACTGATGCAATTAACTCCTCTAATGGGAGAATCGTATTCATGGATACGGGCGTGCATGCACTTGCGAGAACTCGGATTCCATCCTTCCCATCGATTCGGCGAAAAGCCTGCGATCAAATAATTGGCGACTAAATGGGTGGCATTTAGAGGTGCTTCCAAGAAATAACCTCCAAGATTACTACGAGGATATCCGACAAGGTACCCGTTAGTATATACAACACGGCTAGGGAAGCCATTCAAGATTATTGTCTCGCATAAAACGAATTAGGAAAACTGTTTTATCAAGAGAGTGTACTACTTCTCAGGTTACTCGAGCCAAGTGGTTTACTAGTACAGATGTGAATAGGGTTACTGTGATGGGTAGCGATTGTCAAGAGCATGGAATAAAAAAGCATTCAAGAGGATTCTTATGGTACGAATATACTACAAGGAGTGGTAGTAATTTGTGTAGTTTAGTGATCGACGTCCACCAGTGTGTGTGTTGAACGTATTTCCGTCCTCAGTTTACACCTAAACAAGCGCAAACAGGCGATCAGAACAGCGAACTAAGTAGGAGGTTGTGAAATTGAGTTGAAACGAAATTTATGGCATATTGACGGCCCACAAGTTTACTCGTATAAATCAACTCCATTAGAGTGGGGATGTCCTAGCATCGCTAAGCCAACAGCACTTCATGTCCATAGTTTCGAATCGTAGATAAAATACTCATGTAAAAATCGAATTCTTAAGAACCGAAAGATTATGGAAGTAGACAGGAGCTTATAAAAAGCGAAAATCCCTATAATTAGCATTTCCGAATCAATAATGAGCATTTCATAACCCATTTGAGCAACAGGAATCGAAGAAAAAGAAGAGAAAGAAGAAAAACAACGAAATCACTCTAGAACATTCTTAATAAAAACTGGAGAAAGACGGAATCTGTCCTCTTATTTCGAATAGCCGATTATTTACTTACACTTTCCAAAAAAGAATCCGCAGTCCCTTAATTCCTTTATGAATAAAAATAGATACTGGCATTGCAGAAGTGATGATTACACAGCCACACCGTATCGTTAGTCGTTAACGTTAATGATGCTTCCGAATTTAAATTCAATCAATAATAGAGGAGATATATTAAGTACTCAAAGATCACCCTAAAATCTTCCTACTAAAACTTTGAAAACTATAAGAGATATAGGATTTTTGAATTATTCAGGTTACACAAGGTTGTGAAACAAGTTTTACTCGTCTAACGTTTTCATGTCGCCGCCTTCTTCGGAGTCTTCCGCTTTTCGTTTTCACATTAGCTGGAAGAAGAAGACGTTGAGACGTACGCCTAATAAAACTGATGTTACAGCCTCATGTATACTGAACAACTCAAAGAGATGTATTGATTATTCGCGCCGAGATTAAGTGAAAGTCTATTTGGTAACATCATAACAAATATAGTTAATATCGCAGAATCTCATTAAGCTGCAACCACATCTATAGCGATGCTTAGGCTAGTGTTTTATCGTTGCAGGAAAATAAGCTATTATCTACCTATCTGGTGGGAATAAAGAGCTGTTGAGCTGCTGGTGTCGTGTGGGAACGGAAGTCGGAGAGGCGATCATATTAAGTGCTAATGGCACCTCGTCACATGGTGCTCTACGGTGTACCATTTACCCTGTTACAAATACACTACCCAAACTCACCGATAACAATCATGGAATTGTAATGATTCCATAACTCCCACTTGACCGATAGTTCAATGTAGTGAACTATGCGAGACCAACCGACGGCAACGTTTAGTATGCAATCCTGATGCATTGCTTCCTTTGATGCATTGAAGCTCTATGACACCGTACAGGACAATTTACTGCATGGGACTTCAAAATGGAAGAAACTTGCCAAAACAGAACAAGCCGTATCAACTAGTTAGGACGGAATTTTAAGTGATCGCTTTTCTTACTTGTTTACTAACTACACATCGCAGACCCCCTAAGCCAAGAAATTGCAAATTTGGCCGCTCATTTAGCATCTGCGATGATTAATCGTGACAACGATGACTTCTTGAATACAGAATCGAGTCGAGGTCGTCAGTGGCGAAGAGCGCACAGCTCGAACAACAAGGTCAATAGGCTGTCTCAACGGCGTTCTCTCAATCCTGTGGCCGATCAATACCCATCGGATACCTGGGAACTCAAAATGTGGGAAATGGAGGACATCATGCTACGGCTGGAAGTGCTCTGAGAACACGATGAAAGCGAAAGTCAAACAAGTTGAAATGTTCAGCAGGAGAGTGTTTACGAAATATAGTTTAGAACCTCAAAATATTTGAGTTAGTCAACTTGTTCAAAAATGATCAAAGATAAGAACGCCGTCCGCTACACTTTTGCTAGGGATGGCTAAGGATTAACAGCCAGAAGTTGAAACAGACTTGTGTTGAATGGCCATGACAAGCAGCGAATTCATTACACCTCATCAAAAAAAAAAGTTCGCTAGACCTTGAACATAGTCATAGTGAATTCCATTCCTGAATGAAGGAAAAAATCTGGTCAATTGCTTTCGAGGTTTTAGGCATTTGTAGGCTGACTGTGTAGTTGCTCGTCAAAATGACTGCTTGCACTTTCGCTTCAATTCTACAGCTACAGATCGGCTTTTTAATTATCGTCGATTATACGGGTCTGGCATTACTTATTGTATTACATTGTCAGCTTAGTGATAGCGCTTTTTTTTTACAAAGACAGTAGGAAGGAAACTAGAGAAAGCTCGAAGAAAAAGCTATCTGAAAATCTAGGAGAAGCATGGTGAAAAAAGTGGCAGAAAATACACTACATTTCTTATCTATAGACGGTATATATACATATATATATGTATATATATGTATACATATATATATATAATATGAATACTATGTACTTGGAAAAATCGTTAGCATTAGTGTTTAATAAAATCTTAAGAAGAAGATAGCAAATATAAGGAAGAAAAAACGATGAAATAAGGAAGAAGTAGACAAAATTAGCTGTTTGATGACGAAGGGACGGCGATTATGAAGCAGGAAATGGCGAGATAATTGAGATACAAGGATGCAAGGAGGCATCGCGTTCCCGTCGGAGGATGAGGGATCACCCTCGCCCTCGGCGGCGGCGGCCCGCCCATCGGCAGCGTTCCGCGAGCCGAGCAAGCATAAACAGAGCATCGAAGTTGGCAGAAAGAACTGATGTCGCAGCAGTGACGTGACACATCTCATCCACGACCGCACTCCGGACTGGAGAAGTCGTTGAAGTTAGGAGACGATACAATGGTACCAAGTGAGCATCAGATCCAGAACACATCAGACCGAGCGCATTCCACGCTCTGAGGAAGGCGAAGTCATCGCGACACCGGCCAGTGTTGAGTAAAGCTTCAACTAATGACCACGAATCTACTCAAGAAGAACACATTAGTTTATTCAGCCGACACTCTCCACACAAAAGCGTTGTCGATGTAGTACATTTCTATTGTTTATAGCTAATGTCAGGAAACCTCTTAACACTTACGGTCATTTTTTTCATATTATATGCTTATTCTAAAATGACCTTTAGATGTCGCCCATAAAGTGCATTGGAAATCTTGTGACTTTCGAGCGCTCTGTAATTATCTGTGCATAACATCATCCAAATATTCAAATATGGAAGTGGTGGATTAATTACACAATTTTTTTTACTAGCGTCGTGTTATTCAGGGTAATTTTAATTTACAATCACTTATACACCTGCGATGTCCCGTGGTTGACACTGACTAAGGCTGCGAAATTGCCGAACTGGAGACTGAAAGGAGCTGAAGTTGGTTCAGCTGGAAAAGGAGAGAGTATAGTAGCTTGGAAGTAAACATAGCAACAGCACTAGACGTAGGATAGTTAATATTGCAATCAAAGGTATAAAGACATTCTCGGGCACAAAAGAATACTCGTTCGCAACTTAGCCACTTCGGTGCCCGTCTGTGGCCCCTTCTGTGGTCCCTGAGCACGCAGTATCATTTTCAGAAAAACAAATATTGACGAGAGGAATGTGTGGTGATTTTTCACTCAACATCGGAAAAGCTACAGAGTGCTGTTTTCAATATAGAACCATTTCAAGACAAATTTGTTTCCAAATAACACAAAATAAGAGACAACGGCATGTTGCGAATCATGCGGTAAATTCCAACGTGTGCACTCTGTGAGAGCGAACATGAATGTCTACGGTCTTTGGAGTGAGAAGTGTGGAAGGCTACAAAAATCGGAATCGAAATGATTTGTTCTAATGACGTCGAAAGTCCATAGTTTGTTCTGAGCCGTACTTCTTTCTCCGGATATGTGTGTTGATCTCCGAAATAACTTAAAGGGTGAAAGAGTTTTACTTACTGAACTATGAGGAAAGAACAACACTTCCGAACATTTTAAGGCTTCATGAGCCTAACTGAGATGTCGGTAATAAAATTCTTCCTGAGATTCTTTCACTACAGTTTGTTTACCACAATGTTAAGTAGTACAAATCACTAAGTAGCAAGTGAATGTGTCGTTTTCTTGTTCAGCAATCGCGAGGTTTTTAAACAGCATACATTTACTTCCATAGAAAGACACAATACAATACAACACTAGCTGACGTTTCGGCAGTATCGCCTTCTTCAGAGCCGCTTTTTCGTGGAAATCACGTGGAAGTCACGAAAAAGCGGCTCTGAAGAAGGCGATACTGCCGAAACGTCAGCTAGTGTTGTATTGTATTGTGTCTTTCTATGGAAGTAAATGTATGCTGTTTAAAAACCTCGCGATTGCTGAACAAGAAAACGACACATTCATATTCCAATGCCGAGGTTGATAGAAAGTCGATCCTGGGAACTATTACAAGTAGCAAGTGAGTTGTACAAATCTCAGTGGGCAGTTTATGGAAAAATAAAAAAGTATTCGAAAGGTTTATTGATGTTTACAATATCTGTATGACATGTATGACCTGAAGAATCTTTAATGATTGACCCTCTGACGAACACATATATCCAGTCGCCATTGTAGTGTACAAGATCTACTCAATGGACTCTGTTTAGTTGAAAGACGAGACCAGCATCACACATTTCTTATGCTTTATTTTATTTTCATTGTTTGCTATAAGCACATATAAAGTAATTAAGCGAAATTCGCTTTAAGAGCATTGCACACTCACAAGTAGTTTTTCGACCCGTAACCCTCTCCTAAGTGCTTCACCATCACTTAATTACATACTTTGGCCGAATCGACAACCGGATGGAATACGCCCATACGTAAGCACATCCGAACATTCATGCTTGAATATGACCACGTGAAACACGTAAAGGTCATTCCAATGCAAGAGAAATAACGATTATTCCATCACATCTGCTAAATCCATCGGCTTCTCAAGACAAGCGCAATATCGTACCTAGTCAACATTATGCCTCTTCTGGCGGCAGCAGGGACACGCTAGCAGATCCTTCATGTAGAAGAATCGGGAATGTTTTCCGTGATAGGGGGAAAGAAGACATGAGCTCTCAACGCCGGCCGGGTGTGCCGCAATTGTCGACAAACAGAGACGGAGCGTAACAGCGGAAATGTGCGGAAGCCGGTGTGTGTGACGAAGTGGTCAGTGGGATTCTGCAACAGCGACGGCTCGAACAGCTGTTTGGGCGGCGACATTTGTGGTGCGTCACGATTATGGTCGGATGACTGCTGAGAGCAAGACGAATAGGAGGAGGAGGAAAAAACACCCGAGCGTAGCACACAATCACTATTCATCTATCCATGCGCCTGCATTTTTAGCCTAACACGATGAAGCGAACAGCTTCGTTTTCTTTCAGAGAAAACGGATCATTTCAAAGTCTCTTGTTTTTCTTCAAGCGCAACCTAATGAATTTGATGTAATGCGAAAGATGACGAGAAGAGAGAGAAAAGCTCGCGCTATTCAGTAATGAGATAACAGACTGAAGACGTATTCCAGCTAATAAAAAGAGAAAAATTTCAGGATCGTGGGAATGTTAGTAAATATGACGAGGAGTTCATTTACGACGTCGATCACAACCCCTATTTTTAGTGTTCGTCATAAACACTACAGCTCATCGATTCTTTCAGATACCAACGCAGGATGAAGATCGAGTTAGAAAAAGAATGCTGAAAAAGAAATGACCAGTTCCTCTCTTCAAATTCCAGTCGCTTGATTTCGTGGATTTGCTGCCATTAGCTGGTGACAGCTTGTACACCTCAGGAAATTTGTTATAGTTAAGTTGAAGAGCTTCAGAAATAAACTAAACCACTTAGTGTTAAGTGCATGATCGATAAATCGCGAACATAAAATCAACTAGGTTGCAAATGTCTGAGAAATGCAATCGCTTCTACAAAATAAGAGATTTAAGAAAATGAAAATAGGGTGAGAAAAGGCAAAAAAAAAGTGAACTCTGTGCGGTTGGTCTCCACGTAACATATTTAGTGGAAGACTCATAGAAAGCGGCGAGTGTGCAAAGACTCTGTGTTCAATGTGATTGAAATTTTGGTTCAGCATTTTCTCTGTTTGGTTATGGAGATGTTTGGCCGTGTAGATTGTAGTCACTTGACCTTTCCACGCTCTGAGCAAGGCGAAATCCGCCGAAACGTCAGATTGTACGTAAATAAAGAAATAAAATAGCACCTCGTGTTTGCTGGACGGAAGTAGAAAGAATTATACAAAAAGTATCAAAAAAGAATGATAAAGTGAAGCAGTAAGAAGGAGAGAGAGAAAGGGATGACGACGGATGATGAAGATCCGAAACGACAAGTGTATTTTCTATCAAAAATACATGTAGTCGGACGAGGAAGTCCTCGACGTCAAAACAACAGAACGAACATCACAACTCGGCCAGAGATTACTCAAGTAATAATTATTACTAATTATAATTACTATCATAATTAGTCACAGGCACCTTTTCTTCGTGCTTTTTTTCCAAGAAATAACAAGTTCTTTCAATTAGAACAATGAAACAATCCCATTAACAACTAGTTGTAAATGTGCACTTCTTGCTAAACACCTATAATCGACTGCAATAATTCAGACGGAGTTCTGCCAACCAGTTCTATCCCTTTTAATTTCAAGTTTTCATCAATTAGAAAATGAATAATGAAACATAAACGCACAGACGGAATTGGTGTATAGGAAACGGAAAGGGCGACAAAGTTTGAATTTGCCCCGAAGGAGAAAAATACTTCGCAGTACTTCTGTCTCAGTTACTAGTTGACCAAACGATGCTCGTTCACGGCACTACTCGTACTCGCGTACTATTCACTAGAATCAAAACAAAACCTTCGAACTAATTGTTGTCATTTCTAGCGTCGAGTCCCTCAAACTCACTTGTACGGCCGCCTATTTCAACTCTGTTATTATTACTCTTAGTTCAATTACTAGCAGCAGACTTATTGTTGACTTTGTACAAGAATGAGAGTTAGTGCTAGTACTTTAATGTTTTGGATCTTAATAGTAGTAATGATCGTTTAACGCAATGCAAACGTTTTCGCAGCTTCTCGAGCTTCGTAGCTCGTCATTTATGGCGGCAGATAATGGATTATAAATGTAAGATCCGAGCGGTGAAAGGAAGGACCATGACATTTTCCCATATCTATTACTACTAGCTAATCCGTTAATCACATCTAATCACACCACTGTTCTCATAACGAAAGCAAACCTATTATTTTTAAATTGTAGTCAAGAAGAGATGAAAAAATGAAAGACATAGTACGAAAGATACGGCTGGCTTTGTGATCATATCTGACAATAGAAACATATACAATTAATGGACGCTCGCAATCGGTGGTGAACGACGTCGAAGGGGAGGGGCGACGCGCGAATGGCCTCGCGCTAGGACAACGCGCGAAAACCCGCGACGACCTGTGGCCACCGTGAGAACGCCGACGGCAACACGGCGCAACACGGCGCAACACGGCGCAACACGACGGCAACATGACAGCGCACCTTTCAGACATGAAGAACGCAGCACCTCGACGCTGACGTGGCTGAACAACTCGGCTGAGTCATCTGCTTCTCATTACATACCGAGATCACCGCTACATTGACTATGCGTATATATATATAATATATATATATTTGTGTGTGTGCGTGTGTATATGTGTATGTTGTGTGTGGTGTGTGGGCAGGTGGGTGGATATTCTAACGATCGAATTCAGAAGCAACCAACAGTCAAGTACTGCCTATGATGGTAGTACTAGTAGATGTTAACAAGGAGATAGTAAGAAGATCTAAACTGCGTGCGATGCACATACAACGGTTAAAGTAGGTTTGAATGAGAAACAGATAAATCGTTTTAGGAAATGGAAGATATTCATGGAACACGACGAGGTTAAATACTAGCCCATCACCGTGACGTTAAGCAAGTCATAGCGACCCAGTTTGGTTCCTATAGCGCAGTAAAGTGCTTCTGTCATTAATATTTTTAGATAGAGAGTCAGAAAAATATCCACAAGTTATTGCATCAGTGATAACAGAAATGATACTGATAACAGGAGGTTTGCGGAATGCTCACGAACGGAGCATTCTGGAACGAATTGGCTTCGAATTAAATAAAGATGAGGTTAAAGTTGTTGACCTTAGAAAATTTAATTAACTTGGGGCCTATAACACAGAACTTTAAAAAAAGTAAGAGAATTAAAGATCTTAAAAGTGCGAATTTAACTTCAAGGATAATTCTTCTGTTTTAGGCACGTGAATAATACTTAAAATAACACTGATAGGACTACGTTGACATCGACAAAGTAATCAAGCTTAGTTCATTGATATCCAATCATCTGTGTTTGTATGAATTACCGGCCTAAACCATCGAGTCTCAATTTATCACCGAAAAGAAACAAAATGCGACTTCTGGGTTCATTCTTATTCTAGCGGTCAGTGGTTAAATAGCGTTTTGAGTGCACGCATCGTAAATCGTTGGACAAAAAGAAAGGAAAAAAAAGAAAAGGAATCACAATGGGGATGTGGTCGACCGAAATGCCTTGGAGCGGGCGACAATTACCCGAGGTGCCGAGTGTTTCTTGGCGTTGCCGGCCTTTGGCGTAAGCGGATGCAGGTTAATGACTTCGCTCAACGCCCTTTTCATTAAAGAGATTTCGTCTAGAACACGAATTGGACAAATCGCTAAGCGAAGAAGAACACAATCAAAAAATATTTCAAGACAGAACGCCTTAAAATCCTTCGTCAACAGAGCAAGTGAAGAACTACGAAACTTCTAACCACTTGGAATAGTCGGACTGCTGAGTCGAAAGTGAGGAAAGGAAGCGAACGAAGCTCTACTAATGATAGTCAGCGAACTGAAAGCAAATCATTAAAAAAATCACATTAGATGTCAAAAATCTACGGCTGAATTCATCGTCGTTAGCAAACTAACGCCTACCAAGGAGTGTTTTATGCTTTTGAAGTCACGAGAAAATGTTCGACATCACACGGGTAACCGAGAAAGAATTCATAAGCTTTCAGCAAGCCAGTTGCTGAATTGAAACGGATGAATGCCGATTAGACTAATTAATTGTCTTACTGTAATCCATAAGCACTGTTGTCAATAACTGGAATCATGCATGGATTAGGCCAGTAATTTTTCGTCACATCCTCGCCCATAGTGATTCGGCCATTCATCATTTTTGTGCTTTGGGGTAAAAGGGGAAGGAAATCAGCACGAAAAGAGAAAAAATCGTCGCTGATGTGCAGATGGCGGCGAGCGAGTGGCACTATCGTTCTTTCACAATGAACACCTCTCTTTTCGAAATTGTTGTAAACATGGTGAATGTTCTGATTGATCTTGAACATTGTGATGCCTCCACTACTTGTTGCCCGGTCAATGTTAACGGCGTTTATTTGTCCGAAGAGGACCGGTTTCTCAGCGAGATCATTGAAAGTTTGCCCGACTTTGCCGTTGTGCAGATGACTGAGATTACGTTAGCTAACGAACATGTATCCTCACCGAAGCATTTACAACTATCTGAATTGGTAATACGAGGTGATGCTAGAGTTACTTGCTTTTCAACAGTTATAGCAACACATGAGGCTGATTGGATAAAAGCACCAAAGGTTTTAGAAGTTTGAGAAAAAACTTAGAGATTTGAGGAGCTCTAACTTCAACAAAGAAAAACCTTTCTTTTGCTTCAGCGAGATGAAAATTATAGAAAACGGACTATCCCAAATACTTCAATACTTTGACTCCTGTGAAGAAAGTTCAGAAAAAAGAAAAGGACAGCACACTAAATCAAGAATAAGTGCCTGCCTGATTAATTGAATAGTCGATCGAGGATTGACGTCGGGATTAGCGTTTGACTAGTAAAGTCCATTACAATGGAGAGCAATGAAGAATTCGTAATGTTTGTTTGTTCACAATGGATATCGAATGTCCGTAAGAAAAGCAGTCGACACTTGAGAACGAGACGTGATATGTTGGAGAACTGAAAACGTTGAACGAATTAAAGGCAAGTATCGCCGTGAGATTTGAGAACTCAACGAGATATAAATAGCCGAAATTGGAGATGTATAATTGAGATGAGAGGAGGAACACCCGACTAGAAGCGGAACGCTTATCATTCGACAATACCCATCCCCAGATGGGAGAGAGCGCCCGCGTCTAGGGCGGGAACACTTGGAGCGACAGCGGGCGAGCAACCGCTTGCGAGATTAGGTTGTCGCTAAGTAGCTGCCATCGAAGCCGAAACATAAGTCATCCAGTTTATCACGCAGAACGTCGTCGCTTAATGAAGAAGACATAAGCATATAAAAAGCACGTAGAGAAATGGTTTCGAATTTCTAGCTTAAGAATTGCCACACTGAGCACAGAAATCGCCATCTCTATGAATGAGGAAGGCTGATATTCGATTTATCGATTGATGTATTTTCATTATCAAGCGTTTGTATGGCTTGGATACAACGAAAGCAATAAAAAATGTTTACATAACGAGAAAGCATGGTCATCATAGATCAGCACTCAACACACACATGTGGAAATTGTAATCGCTTGGTTAGGTACGGTACATTTTTAACAAACGGTCCTAGGTATTCTCAGGAGGGTCAGTCGGACGGCCCACGAGTAATCCATTTGAGAGCGCTTCGTTCTTCAATTTTCATTATTTGGACAACATTGGTTGTAGTGCTTGCTCACGTGAAACAATCCATCACTTAACGGAAGGCATGTGGCAAGCAGAGAGAGGAAAAATAACTGATTGCCCATCAGCGACCATCCCAATCTTTTCATATAAGTGAACAGGAACTTTTTCCAAAATGAAATTTTGCTGAAATAACGCTGTTCGTTTTGAGTGAATTCTAAAAATGGATAAGACAGGTAGAAAATCGAAAATCAATAAATATCTTAAGAAAAGTGGTGATTTTCAATAAAAACTAAGTTAAAAGAAAAGATCAATGAAAAATGATATGGAGGGTTAGAGATGGCCTTGAGAATTTGTGTCGCACCTTTACTCATTCATTGCGTCATATGAACAACGTTAGGTGAATGAAAAACGATGAAACGAGTATAAAACATCGCTGGATGAAAAATGTCTAGAAAAACACGGATTTCGCGGAAAATAGGAGAACACTGAAGTAGTCGTTCTTCATAATCAGTTGATCAACACCGGTTTGCGGTCTACTGTACTCCTAAGTTGTACTACTCCACAGCAAACATAGTGTATCAGAAAGATGGCAGTTCAGCAATATTTTTCTTTTTCAAAGAATTAACTATGGTTACGAGTGATAGAGAAATTAAAGCCTCCTTTTTAAGGTATATACATATACATATACATATATATATATATATATATATATATTCTAACAAGAGCATACTGTATGAGACAAGTTCCATTGCAAAGATCATCCTATGTAACGAAGAATTATCCGAAATTCTAAAGCGGTAACCTTTCTTATCCAATTGAGCTATTAAATAAAGCCTTTTTCAAAAAATATCACCTCTGTATCTAATTCATGAGGCAAAAAATGCAAAGTTGGAAGATCTTAAGGTGAAACTGGTAGTATCTAATCGAATGGACTCAATTTGGTACTCACTGCTACTAATTAGGAGTATGGGTAAACATCTTCATATCAACACAGAGAATTCCACAGCAAACATTTTAGTAATTATTGAGTAACAACTTTATCAGGATTTCTTCATAGTGTGTACAGAAGTAAGGCGGTTGCATGAGAGCTGATAAAAGCGCACAGATGAGCACAGAATACGGCGGTAAACACAAAGGCTAGTACATGGGCCATAAGGTGTGTCAACAAACAATGTCGGATTTCCTGAACATTGCTTCCTCACCCCACTCCCATACGGGATAGCAATCTACATGGTCATTTGGTCAGAAGAACCAGAAACATAATTTATAGATCAGATGCTTGATTAACGGCGGATTTTGGCATTTGATTCCTCTACGGAATGGCATGACATACCATTCATTAGATACGTTGGAATGAACGTGAGAGGTTTAATTATATTGCTAGAGAACATCTTAAGAAGTCATTTTACTAGTGGACATGAAACTTTATATGAATAAAGGTGCATGTAGTTACAGATTTGAATAGTATCAATATCACAGTTGTTTTATGAAATGGCGCAGTTCAGTTTAATTTATTGCTTTGCCCTTACAGCTTCCAATGCCATCTGGTGGAAATTTCCAAAATGTGAGGACCGTTGAGAAAACAACAAAATTGGAAACCCATTTTTTCGTTCAGAGATTTTTTGCTGGCCAAGCGTCTTTGCTGTTTTCTTAAATGATTGATAAGGAAATGAATGTACGACACATGGTGTGTGTCGCCAAACTGTGCTTGTTTTAAACTGAGTTCAGGCGTACTCTAACTAATCGAATTTGCCTACTGTGTTCTTTGAAGCGAAGTGGAAATATAGAACTAGAGAGAGAACCATCTACTTAGGCACAGCGAGAAATAAGGCAGAGATAACTACTCTGGATGGTAGCATTTTTGCAAAGATGGATGGAACTTGAAGAAATCGACAATGGCGAGAGTGGCTTGTTTCACTAGATAAATTCTGGGCTTTTCCTATCAATATGTTCAAACTTATTGAAATACTCGATTTCCCTTTCGATGGTATTTCAGAATTCGTGCGTAGAATTTCTAATTAGGAAGTTGCGTATAAAGACTAATATTACAGATTATTATTATGATAAGGTTTCTCAAGCGCCTCATTACATGTATGTTGGGCATGTATGTATATATGGATGTGTATATCTGTATATACGTGTCTATATTTTTGTGTGTATGTATGCATGTGTGTGTATGTACACGCGTGTTTGTGTTTACGCGTATGTGTCTGTAGGTCTGCGTGATGTGTGTGATGCGTGCATGTGTTGTCAATGCTGTGGGTGTTGTGAAGTGACACCTGCAGTCATCATACCCCAAAGATAATACCAGTATGCTCCGTTACCCACTATAAGCGACTCTAGTACATTTTTGCGTGATATGAACAGCGGCACCGGCTTACCATTTCTTACTCGTACAGTGAAAATCTAATAAAATAAATTTCATTTTCTCATTTTTTTTTTGTATAGCGAGCCATCTTGAACTTATAGATCAGCAGATTATAAGAGCTTCATCGTAAAGATAATGATTTGTGAGAAAATGCAAGCATACTGTAGAAAAGAAATTACGTGCTAACTTTTCAGCGCATCTGTGGCTTGGTGGAAACAAGACGAATAGACTTCAGTTTATCGACATGGCTATCTTCCGTGTCGCAAAAAGCGTCGTCGATTCCAGTTATGAGTCAGGGGAAGTGGCAGAAGAACGAGATGTTAGAACTGTTACGCACGATAAGCAGAGAAGTCATGATAATTACATTGTGTTGAACTCATGTCGCTTATCCAGAACCATCACTGCTGTGTCCTACTTATTTCACAGACGTAAAATCGTTTTGTCTACGTCTGATTCCGTCTTGGTCAGCACTTTCGCAACCTGTGAGAAACACGTCGTTCTTTTCGGCAGAGTGTGGATTTTTTGTCCATTTGAGAGTCGAATTATGGAGAAGAATCCAACGCGAGAATATAACAGCAGTTGTTAAACGAGAACAGAGTTTTCTTGCCCGAATCGGCGGATTAGCCGTCTTAATTTGCTCTCACTCTCAGTAGTGACCGCTGCGCAACATTCTAAGGTTGTTGGCAACGTGTCATTTATCATGTGCCCATCTGGTTAGGTGCAGGGTTGGCGATTCTATCGGTGTGGCAGGCGGCCGGACTGGCGGGCGGGACGTGGGGCGCATGCATTGAGGGAGTCCCGACTGAGCAGAGGCAAACTGGTTCCATTCGGGGGAAGGTTGACAACAGGGAGCGAGCAAACGCTCCGCAAATTCTTCTTACTCATTTATCTGAGAACAAGTCTGTTGATGACTTCTATGGTGTTCGATGGGAGAGGGAAAGCTTATGAGATGGAAAAACTAGAACGCTAGCTAGAATCCCCTTCTTAGAATCTCTTTATCAAAATTTTTTCCATCAACTTCCCTTCTTAGGGTACTCGTAAATACAGACAAAGTCTCACTTTCCATGGAAATTGTTCATTTTTTTCTTCCCAGCGCTTTACCGCCTCATCGTGGCTGCGAGGTGTTCCTGGGTGTCGGACTGCGATGTACAGCGGAGGATTCATCCCCTGGCAGAGTCTCCCAAGCTAAGAAGGAGTCCGGCGTTTCCATCAGGAAACCTAGCTGAGAGTAAACCAATACCAGGATCCACCACCCTCCGGGTATCAAAGTCACAAGGTGACAAATCCCCTTCTGATCCACAAGGGCTGCGACTGCCTGTGGTGGTGACGATCTGGGGCGTACTTTGTCTAGGTTGACCTTGGGACTCCTGGAAAACACAGTGGCTTAACCAGCAGAACTCCGAAAGAATGGAGATTATACAATGGCCCGCACAACCAGTGAGGATGGGCCATTCATGCGTCAAGTGTCAAGTGTTCATTTTTTTCCCTAAAAAACCTCTAAGAGAAGGAAATCTAAAAGTGGAATTCTGAGAACCATCCACGCAGAGCACAGTTTACCGCTTTGTTGAAAATATAACTAGTCGCTATGGTTTTCCTTGCCTGTAATAAAGTTTCCTAGATAGCTCTCCAGTGGATTGCGCCACTGAACTCAGAGCGATTAGGTGCGGATTCATAGTCGCGTTAGAGCGGCTGGTTTCTTGCGAGAAGTGTTTTCCTCAGTGAATATTCTTACGGCACATCACACCGAATTCGAATACACACTGGATATCTGATAGCATTTTTCTGAAAAAAAACTGAGATGGAATGTAAAACGATTCGATAAGTTGTTCTTTGTTTGGCTTGTCGTTACTTATTGTGACACGCTGTAAGCACTGACACTTGTTCAAAAGTACAGCGCTGCCCGCTGAACTTTCACCAATGATTACCGAGGGTGGTCGAGTCGAGATAATACGCTCGCGGACGAGAGGCCAGACATCAGTGCATTTTTTAAAAGAATTAGACTAAAGCTGAGTTCACATATGATTAAAAAAGGTTGAAGTGTGTTTTTACCATATGTACAAAAAGTTAGACATCACTGATGCCGTCAATATTGACAATGCACTACGGGTATTGGACAGCCTCGGTTAGCTCTCGTAGGATCGATATTGAAATCAATAAAAATCATACATCTTTTCTATGCATTTTCTATGTACCGTGTTTAAAAAAACATCTTTGATAGTGATTAAATGAGAAGAGAATTTGCATGCAACTTGATGGAGAGCGAAAAAAGCTTGCCGACGCTGTTACTCCAGCAGACCATGTGACTGAGAAACGGGACTAGGGTGAACTGTCGTTAAATGGTTGAGTGATCGTGAGCGAAAAACTACGCCTAGGCACTAAGGTCAGGCCTACGGAGAGCCTTGTTAGGATCTGAGGAAATTCTCTCTACAGAATTTACATTTTTGATTCAAGAAAGAGGAAAAAAACATGGGTTTCTAAACGTATTGCTAACAAATGTCACTTATCTTCAGCTGAGATTCAACATGTAAATTACAATAGTTTAAATAGAAAGTGTGTTTATAAAATTAACCATGCGGCAGGTTTAACGGAGTTCGACAATCCTATATCCGCAGTAGAACTTTATTTGGAAATATTACACTCCTGAGACGTTTCCCACTTCCCATCGATGTGCGTTCAATTAACATATTCATTTTTGAATAGAAAAAGCCAGATTTGATCGGAAATTGAAAGTCTCTTTAGCCGAGTCCCAACCGTTGGAATGGAGGCTATTTGCTGCAATCCTCTGCTGAGTGAATTATTCGTCTCAAAATTGGCCCCAATTTCGAGGAAACTGCGATTTTTATCGTTTTTCGGAAGCATCTCATGCTCATCCCAACAACTATGTTTGAGTGCTCGTAGGACATAACGATAGCGACGAATTAACCTCTGAAGTGTGTAATCCAGGAAGCGTCACACAAATTCGAGAAAACAACGATGCAGAATTTACAAAAAGAAAAAGGGAGCGGTGGAGAAAACGGAGAGATTAGGACATGAAGGCACACTAGGCTAGAAAAACGAAGGACAGAAAAACAATCATTCCTTTTTCCTCACAGAAATATTTTAAATGCTTCAAGAAAAAAGCCAAGCCCCCTTATTACTACTATGGAATACACTCCAGCACGAGAATATGAAATTGAATTCCATGAAAAGGTCATGGTAGTAAAAACAGCTCCTCTAAAATTCAATGTATTACCTCTAGTTTAGAAAATCTTTCGTTTGCAGCGATTTTATTCACCAATGAGATATGGGCTCGTTGGGGTCGGTCGGATTACAATCGTCTCTGATGGATGAGTTAATGCGCGATGAACACTCTCACACATTATGTTGATTTAATATGCAAGAGTGAGTGAGGAATTGGAGAACAACAACTGAGAAAGCATAATATTCACCGTCTTTCCGAACAAGAACCGGTTTTCAACAGCACGCATGATTCCGCACACAACGTGGATTCGTCTGTAACGTATGCCTTATTGGTCTACATGTTCAATGACGGACGGAAAGACGGAAAGCTATATTAAAGTCTTTGACCGGCCAAACAATTATTGCCAGAACCGGAAGCACGCTGTGAGCCATGGACGAATAGGACGAAACTATGGCTGGCATCAGTCGAACTGTTCGAAATGTGAAAGCGACTTATAAACGACGAAAATCTTTCAGCTTACATCATATTCACGTTGAGTATCGTTGAATAAAAAGATGTTTGACGCAAAAGGGAAGCACGTGAAAACTCACGTTGGATTTACGTACTAATATAGTTTAATCAATATGTTATTGATTCGAAACTAGCGAAAAGCTTTAGAGGTGAATTAGCTGTGGTATAAAAGCTAATTTAAGCTTCCTACTCGTAATGTCGTTAATAAACATTGAGGTATCCAAACAATTTGCACACTGAGTATTAACAAAGGAGGCCTCAGATATCAATTTCTTCCACTAATTACAGTATGGCCGACCGAACGAAAAACGAGAAATAAGGATCGATGTTTCTAATTCGGAGAAGAGTGGCTAGAAAAGAGATTATTGCGAGACGTTTCTACGGGCGTGGCCGGTCGCTGTCGACGCACTACTTTATCGTATCCCGTGAGAAATAGTTAGTCAAGAAAATGTAGTGCAGTTAGTTTTTTATGAGATAATACATGGTAGACGATTTTATCCGAGCACAGTTTGTGTTGCACTCGATGGCGATTGCTCTTACGGGCAGACACTTTGCATTCACAGGGCGTCAACACGGTGTCCAAAGAACAGCTGGAGAGTGTCGGTGGTTGCGCAGTGTGTTTGCCCTATCTCTGGCTGCTGAGAACACACTTCTCAAGAGCGTCGCCTAATGTTTTTGACAAGTGGCCCTCGAACGACAAAGTAGCGAGTGTGTCGTCGTGTTCTTCTCAGGCAATACTACGCTACGATAATAAATGACGACTGCCGCTGCCGGCGAACGACGACACAGTCGGCAGTAGTGAATCGCTCTCGTCGTCACCCACACCGTGCTTTAGTCTCTGTCACTAAACGCATCACACCCGCTGACCAAATAACCATTGCACCATCAAATGGATTTTAGCAGTATGAAACAGATGAAGCATATAACATCAGAATGTCGAAATTCTTGTTTGATTCACAGTTTAAGTACTATATTCCATTTACTGTCTACAAACGACATGTACTTGGCTTCACGCTAGTTAAAGCCGATCTGCGTCGCCTTGCTAGGTTAACAAAAACTGAGCCATGAATAATGCTTGGAAACAAATGTGTTTATGGAAGGCTCACTTGCCGCGTCATTTTCATTAAAATAATTTGTTCTTCTTGTATCGATAATGAATTCCATAGAAGAGACCAATTAGATGCTACACACTAAATCTTGCTAAAAAACAGAAGGATGATTGTTTTCAATTATCGTCGCTGAGCTGGTCAGTGAGTGGACGAACGATTCGACCAAAGGCGGTGCTCGCTATAGTACAAACTGCCGCCTTAGCAAACTCGTATCTTCGTGGCCAATAACGAAAGGGTTTACCGCTGAAGAATGATCCTGCTACTTTGTCAGTCTTGGCTCTACCCAAACATCATATTTACATCCACCGATCAACACGTTCCAGCGTATAGTTAGGGTGAATTTCTAATTTGGCGTATGTCTCTAGGAAGTAAACGAGCTAATACATAAATAATTAATGGTGGTGAAGTGTAGAAGACTATGGAAAAGTACCGGCAAGGTTTAAGTCAAGAATGGCATCGTCATTGCTCGTTTCCTTCTCAATGATGTTGCATGCGTCTGTTTTTTTGCCTCAACCATATCGCCGACAATTATGCGAGACGAGGGGAAATGCCGAAATTTTTCACGAGAACCATTTTCCTAGGAACATAATATGATTCTGAGAATTATTTATGTATAAAGCGTGCAAAATAAAAGAAAACGGTGGAACAAGAGACTAGAAAAACTCAACTCTATGCCGAGATCACTTTTTTCCATGCCTGCGTCGTGATTCGTCCCTTGCTATAGTTCGTTCTCAGCTGCTCGTACCATTTTTTTCCTTCATGCTTTCTTAACATGACACAAAGATCCTATACCCATTTCTGTTCTAGACGATTATCCTTTCGCACCTTTACATGGGGTTTATTCTTCCGAAATATAGCTAAATTCGCCGGTGTGGAAACGTCGCTCTTTTGAATTTACTGGCTCGTAACTGGTTTGTTTGATTACAGAATGTTTAAGAAAATGACATCACAATCATTTTTAAGAAAAAAAAAGTACGAAAAGTTGACTAGTGAAATCGTGAAAGAAGACCTAAGATGAAAATTTTGGAAATCATGATCTTCATCTCAGTGGCTTTCACAAGGAGTAAATTATTCGTACCGTATTAACATCAATCCTTTATAAAATGAATGAAACGCTTCTAGAAACCTCAAGATCAACGTGATTATAGAAAGCTAACACCTGCAGAAGTCTGCGCCAGTGTCATGTATGATTCCGGAGGCAATTCAATACAAGCCGTGTTGTTCACTTCATCTTCAAAAACACGAAAAGAGTTGAGGTTACATGTGGGGACTTGCCAAGTGTTACGCCTTCACCGGCGATTAATTGTCGCCAATATCCGCCTGGCGACGGGGCCAGGATAAACAAAACAACAGGCGATAATGGTCCATGACCGCAAGAGAGTGCTAGACAAGCTAGGATAGCGAGAGAATGGCGGACAATGGGGCGAGGCATAAGGAAACTACGTGGAAGACAGGCGGCCGCATCCCGAGCGAGAAGAAACTAACCACCGTAGTAGCCCATTATGCCTACTTATTGCAATCATAAAGAATCATTTCAAAATCGAAATACAGAATAATGGGAGATCAATAATGAGAGTATTTCCGTCCATAGCAACGTTACAGAGAGAACTGCGGATGTTCTCGTAAACCGTTGCGCAACGACGTGACATCTATACGAGTCATATGATGCAAGAATAATGATCGCTTTCAGCTTTAAATCAACATGTCTCGGCCCATTGTAAACTTTATTAAATACGGCAAATTCTTTAAGAGCTTGCGAGTCTTTGCCTACTGGTAGAAGTTTTTTGTTTTACTATAATGAAATCTAATTCCTTCATTAGTCCATAAATTATCAACATTATTGAAAAACCAGCTGTTTCATTGTGAAAGGTTTAGTTGTGGTGACTCTACATGTTCTGCAGAATCTAAAGATCGTTGTTATCACAGCAACGATTTTTCGTTGCGCAAAAACTCTATCGCGACATATTTCTCTTTCCTTAAACGAACTCTGATTCAACACATGGGTCCAGTTCTTCAGATGGGCACAACAACGATATTCTTTCACGAAGTATCAATTAATTGTTTAATTCACTGTGTATTCAATATACTGTGTCATCACCTGATCTACTAGATGAACGAAAATTGAGTTTCCGTTACCTTGTGTTCTCATAAATGGATTCATGACATCTAGAGATTACTTTTGCTATAAGCGTAATCAATACCAGCACTTGATAAATTTGTCCCGAATCGCTTAGGATTGTTGAATCCCTTGGCATTAGAGGACCAAATATTTTTCCTCCTGAATGCTAGTAAGAAACGTCGGGCTGTATGAAGGATTGCTCACATTTTTTCTTACATGAAGTAAGTATGACATGTCAAAGGACATTAGAATAATTATGCTGCCACATAATGTCATCGTCGATCCCCAGGGAAGATACGATGACGACCAATTGCCGATGGCGCATGTCATTGCCGTCCATTAAACATTTACTTGAATTCTATCCTCTCCTAGAATAACTCACCTACGGCGGGGAATCGCCCTGCAATAGAACAAAACTCAATTATGTCATTTGGGCGCACATGACATTCCTGAAAACTAGCCAGCTTACACGTGTGCAGTTTCGGATGCGGGAGACTAAAACAATTCTCGAGTCTGGAATTTTCGGTGAAATGCTAAGTGAATTAGTGAGTTCAAATGACTTAGTGAAATACTGAAGAACTAGGAAATGCCACATAAATTCGTTTGAGGAACGAAGTGAGATGTAAAGACTGAAAACGCCATTGCGATTATGAAGACTTGAGTCAAACAACGACATCATAGGGGATTTTACCACATTTAGCCTTACGATTCATTACGTTAGGATATTCCAGCACCTTTTGGTATGTTGCCTTTTATATTTCGAGAAACGTGCACACATATGGAGTAGTTTATGAAAACGAAGCGAAGCAGATAAAAAGGTATGGAATGGTACGATACTGGATAAGTCAAAATGAATATTCATTTCTTCTCCATTTTGGCAAAGATTGAATAAATCTACAATTCAAATAACGTCACCATGGAAGCAGTTAAAGTGTGCCGAGTTTCTGTGAGGCAAAACTGCTCAAATACTAAGCATATTTTGCTACTATTCGTTCAAAGTGGCCAAATAAAGTCGACTATACAACTGTATAAATAGAATGGCCACGTTATTTCAGAGAACAAAACTTGAACGCCGAGAATATTCATCGGTCGATGATGTACTTGATGGGGAAGAAAAACCGGTACTCGATGACCGAGAGAAGCAAGCGATTTGTCACGTCGCCGTCGTCGCTGGTCGCCGCCAAAAACAGTTGGTGTCTGGCATTCGCTTGGTCCATGAAACATCCACTTCCGAGTGACGTCTCTCTGGACTGGATGTTCATTCACAACGGACACATGTTCTCGACGATACTTTTTTCCTGAGTTCGTCTGACTACAGTGCTCTAATTAAATGATTGGTGTGACAAGTTGGCGACTAGCTCTTCAGTTCTTTTCGCTCCCATATAATCGCTCGGCCGGCGATAGCTATCAAGGAGAACGCGGTGGGTGGGTGGCCGTTATTCACTGCTAGGTGCACGCCGATGGAGAGATAATTGCCTAGTCGAATAAATTTCATGTTAAACCTTAGCTCCTATAATTAATACCGATATTATTAGCATTTGAACTGCTTGTTTTACCGAATGCTAATAGAAAAAAATTAGTCAAGTTTGTGAAATATTTTAGAATTAAGAGACCATTTGATTTCCTTCTATTTATAGTATCGTTATTATCAAGTGGAGACCTCATAGAAAGCGGCTCTGAAGAAGGCGAAGTTCGCCGAAACGTCAGCTTAATCGTGAACAAAGAACAATAACACCTCGCGTTTGCTCAAAAAAAAAAATACGAGCAATATCGTTATTATGATTAACAATATTTTTCCTACTGGGACGCGTGTAGAGCAGTGGTTAAGAGCTTCTTATGAAACACAAATAGTCGTTGGTTCCAGCACCCGCCCCGTGGTAACCGAGTCTTCCAACCGTCCGGGATCGGCAAATTTGTACAAGATTTGTCCTACAGGAGGATAAACACTCTGGTTTGATGCACTGGTTGGTTCCCGAAATACACTTTATAGGCTGAACATGCATTCAATCACTTCACGATGTTTAATGGAATAGAGTCTAGTGAGCGTCCCTCGTGGATCGTTCAAGGCCAAATGCTTTTACGCTTTATTGTTATCATTACCATGGTTCACACACTATTATCATTGTCGTCATTTTCATTATTGTTATAAGCTTATTATCACTATGATGCTGAGATAATTGCACAACTCGGGTCCCAGATCAGATCAAACCTGCGATTAACCTTTTCAGAAGCTCACGTGTTACCACCACTGATGCCCTTGCTTTGCTTCTCTCAGCCAGTTTTCTACCTAACGTTGCCGTCAGCATATTATTGTTATTATTACATTATTGTACAATACCAATTATTATCACAATTACATTTTTATTTGTACTTTTGCTTACTATTTACTATTTATTATTTTTAGTAATGTGTAATATTACTATCATATTTCAGACGGTTTTTTAGATATTGGAAATCCTAGAAAAACGATCCTGTACCGCCCATTTGTAGGGCAAAATAAATCTAAGAGGTAGGATATGGGATATTTCTTGGTGTTTCCTCTTATTTCGTATTGTTGAAGTCGAACCAATTCCAATGAACGCACACTGCAAGACTAAGTAGTGACTAGAGGAACGAATGACCAAAGCTCCGGGCTAACAACTCTTTCGTCGCAACCTCTGAGGAAGTCCCACTCGTCACGGTTGCGAAGGACGTTGTTTTTGCCGCGCTAAACTTGGTCTTGCTTTGATCGGTGGCGCAGTTGTTTCGAATGGCACATAGACAGGTTATGAACGACAAATTACAACAAGCGACGACGACTATGATGATGATGACGACGACGACGACGGCGACAGCGAAGCGACGGTGGCAGTGACGAACACATTCGCCATTCAATGTGCTTCAGTGCAGCCTTTACACGAGACGGGTTGTTTGCACTTAGCGCTAATCACTCGTTTGAGAATATCAAAAAAAAATTCCAGTGCTCCACCCATTCAACCACTATGCATTGTTATGGTTTTTCTTTCATAATAGTTAAACAACAAGTAGAATGAGATCTTTTACGATTCACCTGCTACGATAGGCACAGAAAAACGATCACCATTTCCTTTTCCAATGTAAGATGATGTTTATACCTTACAAGCAATTTTTGCACTATTTAAAAATTGCCCGTTACCGCTTTCAGTTAGTTTCCTTATTGAATCTTGGAAATCGAAAAAGTAAAGCGAAGTCTGAAAGCGTGTGTTTACATGGTTGTGTTAAGTGATATGCGCTCTGATATCTGATATCATCGTTAGGTTTTCCCGGTGAAAACTGAGTTAGTCCTTCTAAAGCAAGTATCAATGGACAGATATTTTTTGCCCAATGTGATCACGCAACTGATTCTTTAGGCAATTTTCGGTTGGAATCCCCGTGTGCTCTGAATTTGTGGACAAAAACTCATCAAAACGGAAATCTCACTTGTGCAAAAATATTTTGCGCTGAGATATGGATGGCAACAAACTATCAGTTTAATAAACTCTCTGGTAATAAAAAACAGAATTGAAGGAAGAAAGTTGAGTTGTTTGGTTCTTTTTAACGAACTCTGACTCATCATAGCATCCATTTACTACTAGTTGTTGGATTATTAAATTTCCACCACTGCCGATCCAAAAAATTGCTGGTAAACTAATCATACGGACCGAGTCGTGTTTAATCCGGATACTTTCAACTGTGCTGAATGTGTCCACTATTTTTTAGCACTAAAATTAGGCGTCATGATGTTAATGAAATCGTTCACGGATAGAAGGGATGTTGATTTTTCCACAAATTTTCGGGCTTGATCACACCTGAACTCACCTGAGAGAGGAATCGCTGAGCAGGCTCGATATTGTGTTTTCTAATCACCGTCATTTTCGTCGGCATAATTATCGTCGAAGAAGCTTACAGTGGAACATTATCCAATTTCGTCCGAGTGCGGCAAAGCAAAGCCTAGTGACCCGGCGCTCGGCCATTATATTAGAAGTGAGTAGGGCTCGCCGTCTATTCCGGAAGGAAAGTGCATTGGTTTGATGCAACTCAGTTTTATGCTCACCTCAAGGGAGCAATGGTCCTTACAGATTACGAATTTGCATTTTGCACCTTTGAATAATAAACGTATGATGACATTATAGGCATGATGAGATATGAACGAAACTCGGAACCTCAGTTGTGCTTCGTGACCGCGATCACTCTTGCAGCAGGCACAGTGCTCTCCAATATAATAACATTGGTTTCTTAAATTTTTCATATGTATGGCAATAGGAGTCGTTGCAAAAATAGGGTCTTCAATTTTATGCCCGCATTATATGGTTGAAGAAAAAACTGATGAATGGGATGTTAGTGAATACGAAGTTCAAAGTTTGGTTCATGTTTTTGGAAGGAAAGGGGTAACAACGATTTCATGGGGCAAATTGAGCTGTTGATTGAAATTGAAATGCTGACGAAAAGATTAATCATTGGAAGTCTTCTAAGACAAGAAATGCAGATCGAATTCTCTAGTACAATCGGATAACGGCGTACAAAATGCAGCTTATCCGAGCAATCTGCGCTTCCTCACGCCAAGATGAGCGCCGGGTCGCTGGCGAATGACCTCGTTTATGCAAGACACCCGGCCAACGGTCAGGATCATTTTAACGGCCGACACGTGATACCACCAGTCCCTTAGCGGAAGCTGTTGAAATATTTTCCATGAAATTCCATGACATTTTGCATAAGCGCCACCTCTGGCGTATAGTAATAGCAAAGGCAATTCCGTGAAACTAAATTTCTTAATATGAATTTGTCTTGGGCGCAATAGAAACAGGTTCTGATGGACGGAAATGTGGCCTAATTGAGCTGTTCACAAGATGTTGCATGTTATCAGCGGACATAGGTGACAACAACTGATGCCGTCACGTCAACACAATGGACTGCTCACGTTTTTCGATGAACAAGTTCTGATTTTCCGCTATTGAATGAAATAACCAGTTCAAGACGCTTGTCTTTTTACAGAAAAATACGACCACATATTTTCCTTTTCACGTTGACTTATTAAGGAACTCAAAGTGATGGAGCGATTAGTTGCTTGATTTCCTTAATAACAACGACGCATAACATCTGTACACACACACACACACACACATATATATATATATATATATACACATACACACATATACACACATAAACACAAACACAAACACAAACACACACATGCGCTCAAACATTTCAAGCATCTGCGCATTTGTAGCCTTCCGCCATCTTTCCCATTACCTTAGTGACCGACTAGTGCAAGTAGAGCGTCCACAATAGCAGAGGGAGCTACGAGAGACCGGTTTTTAAAAACATTCGCTCAATATTATGACTATTACTTGGCACACTTCTCACTCGCTCACGATAATGCAATCATGCCCATGCCACTGCCTATTTGTAGGCCATTGCTTTGAAACAAGACCATCTACCGGAACTTTGTCAGATACAAATAATATTTTCCCTTGTCATGATGTGATAACTATCAGTTATTCACAGCTGCGATAGCAGAGGAGTAATATGTTTTTAGACTTAGCCGTACTGCTGCTTATTAAAGTTCTGAATTAGCGCCAGCGCGAAGCCTAATGGGTTATCAACGTGCATAAACATAAACATTAAAGTTTGTTTCTAGAAAGATATCACTCATAATACCCTTTGATTTTTTTATCCTAGGAATTTTTTCAAACATTGCAATGGGTCACTATTTTTCGCTAGACACTGCGTTGATCAGATAGCCGTTATGTAATTAACACGCTCTTTGGCGCGACAAGGATGCCGAAATGGACGGGGTGCTGTAGTTTTAGTGGTTCCGACAGTTACGGCGCATTTGCGAGTCGATTCTTCAAAATTTCGCCGAACTGTAGTTCCAGCGAACATGGTTTTCTTTCCATTACAAGTAGGTGTCAACATAAATGATTGCAGTAGTTTCAAATATGTTTCAACACGAGGGTATTTCATCATTCAGAGTCATCTTCAAATGAATCGCTCGAAACAGACAGCGCTGCACGAGTAGCATAGCACGTGATAGTGCCAGGGAGAGAGAAAGAGAGCTTCATGCTTTCCACCGGCCACAAACGTACAGGCGGACGAAGTGTCGGCTCAGCAACGGCTCACACAGTTAAGTGCTTTGATGATGATGGCGCATTACACTGGACCTCCTGGAGGGTGAGTCGCACTTCCAGTATTCATGAAAAGCAAGTCACCGGGTGTCTCCTAGTCCAGTCGGTCTCCAAGGGCAATTTTCATGGCAAATATTGTCTTTCCAATTGAGATCTGATCATTTAGATCCTTGTACGATTCGTAGTCTATGTATAGAACACCGTAATCTACTAGGTTTGAGAACGTTTTGATACTGAATTACGTTATATATATAGGTTCATAGTTCCTAAAAATCGATTCCCTGCTAAGTATGGGTGTTCGCTCTTGTGTTACTCATTCTTTCTTGACAGAAAGGAATGTTTAGTGGATTTTTTCATTTATGATGAGCTCAAAACCCCACTTAAGCCCGTTCTTGTCTTCGTAGAAGAGGATAGGATATAAAGTGCAAATTCATTATGAATATGACATAATATAGTTGTACCTAGTGGAAATATTTGTAGATGTACCACTATTTGAATAATATTTGTAAGTGAGCGACATTTATTGCGTTATTTTTGATCGCCCTCGACATCCACTAATTTTCGATTGTTAAAAAGAAAAAGGTTTTCGCAAGTACGAAATTTCGGTCCACTCTGCGAACATCTGGAAGGTCCTTGTGAACCACTCGTGTGATTTCTCCAAGAGATTCGAATCAACCGGCTCATGTGTAATGGCTTTCTTAAGTGACAGCTGAATATCCGCCAAAATTTTCGCTGTCGGCCATACAGATTTCTGGTAATCAGTTTTCTTTTCGCGACCAACAAACGCGATTACGTGGATGAACTCTAACCGTCGTCGAGAGTGAGGTTGATCGGGCCGATCGGCAGCCGAGCAGCAGCTGGGGCACATCCCTCTCGACCAGCAATCGACCCCAAATTGCGCATTTTCCAGGGATTTACAAATAGACAGTGGTTCTAGTGCAATCGTAAAAATATGAAGGAATCAGCGCAAGTGATGAACTTTATTCGGCTGATCTAGAAAGTAAAACCACTGTAAACCTATCAGATATCAAATCTTTTTATCGAAAGCTGCAATTACCTTCGCTCCAATTAGCTCCACCTGGTTTGAACTGATCTCAGCAGAATTCTGAGGTATTGGAGAAAATCATTTCATTGTACCAAATGGTCTAGCAAAGTTTGGAACTGAATATTACTACTTGTAGGAATGACAAAGATAATTGTCATTAGTAACCGCAAAGACTGTAACACGAAATGCTTTCAAATTGTAACTGATAATGAAAAGGTAACTTTCTTCGAAAAATCATTCTCTGCAGCAACACAGATTATTTTTAGCTAAGAAGTGCTTAGGAACATTTGACAAATAGAAGTAAAACATAGTACGCCAGAAACTATGTAAACTAACGGAAATCATGCTATCTAAGGGCAAATAGGGCCACAGGTATGAAGATCGCAACACGTCAACTTAGTTGGCAACTTTTTAAAAGCTAAAAATTAGGCGCTTACATCATCACGCCTTTCGCTGATTAACACCTACCGCATTAGATTCTATAGGAGCGAAGACTTACGCTAATAAATCTCACAAGGGCGATTTCATCTTCCAATGATACAGTTTAGAACAGGGTACCAACTTTCTCAAGAAGTACAAAGTACCGCGGCCATTTTCGTAATCCTTTAAACGCCACTATTATTGCTGCCATATATTTATGCATGAGATTCCAATAAACAAAGGAAAAGAAAAACGACTCGAAAGCGCCTCTGCCCTTCGACGACATCATGTGGTAACTCCTCCTGTGATTACGAAATGTCTGTGAAATTGTTTTTTAGCTCGCATAACATAACTTCCACTACAAAGGTTTCGTTTAAATAGTATTAAATAGCAGAGTTTTCTTTCGAGAAAAGCAAGCCGCGCCATAAGATGAAATGTGAGAGATAAAGGTTCCACCTCATTCATTAAAATTCGCTAGTTCATCTCATATGGTGCCCTCTTCTGGTTTTGGCATAGCAAAAATCGCCTTCGTATTTCCATACAGCCAACTCATTATTGATTTTACTTTCGATGAAATCTATCGTAGTGTTTCTATTGCTAGCCCAGCTGATCAATAGTATGTATCGGTGACGGACAAATGAAGCATTGTGATGATTGCATGACATACAAGGATTGGGAAGGGGTCGGATGGTTGAGTAGGATCTCGAACTCGATCAGACCAGATGAGGAAATCACACTTTTGTCACCAGCGATAAAGAGCACTTCGATAGCGTGAGAACTCATGATTCAATTTGGCGGAGATTTCAAAGACTGGTTATATCGAGATATAGCCGATTACAACCGCATCCTACGCAACGCAAACATACAACGCTTAGAACCTAACAAAACGGCTTTAGCGTCTGGACATTATCCTACCACTTTCTAGGTACGATTGATACAGGCTATCAATAATTATTAGTGCTCTTTTTATATTATTACTAGCAATGCGTTAATTTATTTGCAATTTCACAAGCATATTTTTCCATGCTAGTCAGTCCTGCCACCGTTGCGAATAATCTAATCAACGAGATTATCTCCCTCGGAATTCGTAGTTCCGAAGCATCTTGGCCTTGACTAATCAGTCTTGCGCCGAACTCTCATAATAAAACAAGGCTAAAAACTTAAAAAAGTTCTAGATATCAAGAACTACTTAAGAACTATGGAAGTGATGCGATAACGAGAAGATTCAGGTGTTTCACAGATAAGGCGGTGTTTTTGAATCTCTATGGGGCCGGTGTGAGTTCGGGATAATGTGTTGCGATGTTAGCTATTTCGTTGTTTTTCTGGTGTCGTTTGTTTCGGACCAGTCACAAAAGAGCCGCCTTCAATGAGAGGAGGTGGAGAGTGCTCGACGAGAGCGCAACGACGAGGCACAATGAGGCCGACGGGCCTGACGGTGGTGCCTGCATGCCTTAGTCTCCAGAGAGAGGCAGCAGACACCAGCTATAGAACCAGGCTTGCACAAAACCCTCACAATGGCCATCATCTTCCGATACGTAATTGCATTCGAAAGTGAATCGACTGAACGATTCAGGGGCGATATAAGTTGCTGACATATGCAAGAATGAAGAGCTTCTTCGATAAGACTCGGTTTCTATGCTTAGCCATCGATTAATTATGGATAATGACTGGTTGACATTCAGGGTTAGGGAGAATGAGCACAGGAAGACAAGCCGTTCTAGAAGTGACATGGTGACTCTCAAGCAAAAACACTAAGGGATTGACGATACAATCTTTTACGTTATGTAACTTCTTAGTAAAAGTTAATTTCACTATCTCGCAGTTCCTTTTCTTTATCTCGGTCACCATTAGGTCTCGGTGTGGTTTGGGCGAATTTTGTGAAATTCCTTTTTACTTTTCATCTTTGGAGCTTCTAAGACTTTTGAATAAAAGACAGACTATTGCTAAGTGTCTACCCTTCTTTACAAATCTCCTGTATTTCATCTCTCGTAGTGAGCCTGAGCTATTAAATAATATTACTATTAAATGACATTATCGAGAAATGCAGACAATCAAGCCATTCCCAATAATGAGATCGTTCTTGCTATCCATAAAATACCCAGTACGCGATGTGAGAAAACAAAATGAGAATGAAGAAAAAAAATGAATGAAAGCAACCTATGTGAATTTAGGGATGTGCTTTTTATTACTATGACAACCTCGTACAAACTAAGTAATAATAATGTGTTCTTAGCGCTCAGGGATTCGTTTTTTCGTTTAATTTTAACGAGGTTTTGTTTTTGGTGGCGTGATCCAGGTGTGTCATTTGAATGTATTTCCCTCTGAAACTATGCCTGTGCATTCGTAAGAGGTTTTGTTGGCTCTTCTAGCTGTGTCCTCCGAAATCCTCTCCTCTATCCTCTAGTTGCTGGGTTATTCGTCTTGAGCCCTCTGATCTAATAAAAATACAATTTCATTTGTGAGAGTGTTGAAAAGAAGATGATGAGAAGGAAGTTTTATATTGGAGGGGCATTAGTATCATAAATATCGCTAAGAGAGAATTTACGCCGTTTTTTTCTGCCACCGTAGCATTTTTATTTGTGCTGATATGACTATGGACACGGGCAGCCCTTCGAGTTTATTGGACAAATAAATGATTGAGGTCGGGGCTTTGCTGACGCAGCGACGTATTTAATAGAGATCGTATCGAGATAGGGGAACGAATTGAAAGGCTAAGTGAAAAGTATTCGTGTTCCAATAACGATCCTATCCCTGCAATTAAACTTCCGTCATCCACGAAAACTATCCAGGAAAAAAGTACCCACGAAAACTATCCAGGAAAAAAGTAATTATTCCTTGAGTGCCGGACGTCCAGCTACCTTATCGCTGGCAATAGAGACGACGAAATCATTGTTGCAAATTAAATCAAATCATCTGACGAAGAGAGAAAACTGGATGCTTCAGATAACGTTTCCAGCCCTCATACCTATAGAGAAAACAGTTCCTTCAGAAGGAAATCGCTCTTGAAGCTTGCAGTGTCAGATTTCCCCGAAGGATGGCATTTTCGCTAATACGAATAAAATTTCGAACTAACTTTCAAAAAAGGAATCATGCATTTTTTCATTTTCAATTCGAGCATTTTAGTGCCATATGAATATTATCGCTGTGATGATACACTGATAAATGAAAGAACAGGGTATGAAGTGAAGTGCGGTGAAGCACAACATAACGAATCTGACAGCCATGATTGATCGTCGTCAAGAGTCTTAACCCGTATTTCATTTCATAAATGGATTTCGTACATCATTTTTTTTGCTTAATCTAGGCCTAGTTTTCTAGGAAGGTGGACGATCTTGGATTTGAGTCACCGTGGAGCGATGAGCGAAACCTGGACGGAGACGAGCAGGTTATGGCCGCGAAGCGAGAGTACACGAAGTTCTGGGCTGACTACTTTCCTGTGGTGATGCGGAGAAGGAAGCGCTGGGAACACACCGATCCCAGACGTGACCCAAGCAAACGTATGTTCTCAATTCCTCCTTCACTACTACATACTCAGTTGCATTTGAAAAGGACTTCAGCTAAACGTTTATAATACCAATTTTAGCTTACTATTTACCGCTACTCTTTTTAATGGCAGAGTATACAATGCGAAATATAACTTCAATGATCCTGAGATATTTGCAAAACTCCGGACCGCGGGTGTATGCGGTGGGGAACGAACGCGCCATTGTTCTTTCCGGGGAGTACGCGTTCACCGCCACACCACGCGGGTCCTTCGTTTCACCTGTCTCTCGGATAGTTCTATCGATCTTTTGCCATCAGCAATTAGAACGGACCTAGGACAATAGGGTTATAGGGTAAAGGACAATAGCGCGTTCGTTCCCCACCGCAAATACCTGCGTTCCGGAGTTTTGCAAATATCTCAGCATCGTTGAAGTTTATAATACCATTTCTAGCATTTTTTTAACCGAGGGATAGAAAATTCGAGGTGCATAGAGTTTCTCTGTGCTCACCATCTCAGTATGTTTTCGCAACATTCTGTGTTCATGAATTCTAATGATTCTGACTAACGATTGAGAAATGTAAGAATAAATAACCGAAGAATTCTTTCTTGTTAATAATTATATCCCATCAAAGAGGCTTTCCAAGATATCTCTTCAAAACGCTCATCTCAGCCTCCATATTCACTGAATGAGAAGAAAGAACAAATAGGTTTCGTCGAATATCCTCTTCCTTTTGTCATCTCTAACCTCAACATCTGTTAGAGACATGTCATAGATCATTTTTCCATTTCCTTTCACGTTCCGTGCAGCTGCTATTTTTCTTTTATTTGACAATTAAATAGCTTATAAAAACCCGACTATCGAGTTAGCCGACAGCTGGTTGTTAAAAGGATTGCGAAAAAAAGTCGTTGCGAAAACAATAGATCCTTTCCGATGCAAAGCTATCCAGCTCAGATCAGTTGCATTTTTTTTTGAATTGTTATCGGATACTCTCCACCATTTCTATCATCCCATTCGATTTCCAAACTCGAATTTTTGACTGCGATGAGAGTAATGGGTTTCTGTTATGCTCAACTAACAGATTAGCATAGAGTGTATAATATAACATCATCTTGCACGCATTCACATTAAAGATGTATAGATTTTTTGAAGCAGGAGGGAGGCACTTCCATTCCATAGTAATCTTGCTATCGTCACGAAAAAGCTTTCATAGGAAATGATCTAAAGTGATGACGAATAGAAGTTTCGAAGACGCTGCAAAGACAATGCCATTGTTAACGACGAAGTGTCCAGCAATCGTATTAAGAATACTAAGTTTTTATTTACTGCCTACCAAAATTTTTATGGCAGGGAATTATGCGAAATACAACCACAGTGGTGCTGAGATATTTGCAAAACTCAGGAGCACAAGTGTCCGAGGCGGGGAACGAACGCGCTATTTCTCTTTCTGGGTGCTATCGCGTTCACCACCACACCAATCGTATCGATAGTGGTTTTCTTTTTTTAAAGTTGTGCTATCATAACCATAGCACTATCAGTACTTATAATGAGCAATGAGAAAGATATTTTATATTAAAACCATTGACTTTCTCACCAATATTCGGTAGCAATGGCAATGTCGGAGTAGCATTCGAAGTTCCTCGTCTCATCGTTGCTCACCTCGTCATCGCCAACTATCAACAAGAACTCGTCGCTTTTCTTATCGGCCAACACATGAGCGACCGAATGAGGAGCCAGAACAGATCGCCCGAATGACGCAATCATCCGGAAGGACCTTCATTACCAGATGCACCTCCATTGTTGGTAAAAGAATAAAATTACCACCGATCATTCTACACTGCTTAAGACCATCTGATTTCACAAATCTTTCTAGTAACGATTTTCGGCCATTTTATGCTAATTGAATTAATTGTCGACGGAAACTCCCAGAATTAATGAAAAAACCAATGAAACCATGAAACAAAATTTGTTGTACTACTTTATCGTGCAAATTAATCCAAATGGAACGATAATGTGCTAGCATGACTAAGGCTTCCTTGGAACTTCCTGTCAAGTGGAAATTCTACTAAGCACAACTCGTGCTTCGCTAAATTCTAGATTTGGGCGATTTAAACCTTAAGTAGTTCTGATGATTCCAACAATATCAGTTAGAGAATAAGCGGAGCCAGCAAAAGTCACTGACGAATTTAATGGATTTTTTTGGGGAAGGACACGAACGGAAAATTTATACTGTCCCACGCCCTCATTTCCTCCAATTTATTACGCATTTTTCATAATTGGATTGGAAACAACTGGATGAGGCAGTCGTGTCGGTCGCCACTGGATGCTGTCACCTTCCACATGCTCGTGGCGTCCCATCGCGTTAATGACATTTGTGAGATGAGCGCCGGTCGACGACGAACACACTCATCCTTGACATGCGACGGGATCAATCTCATGACATCAACGGCAACGATTTTGCTGGTCATCGTCGAAAAAGTCCTGCCGAATCACCTAACTGGCACTGTACGAATCAGTTTTAGATGCTCGTGTCGACGGATTTCTAACACTATACAAAGTCAATTTTCATTTCATTCAAGATCTTCTTTAGATTCCATCACAAGCGTCCGATTAATGAAATATTCATGTGTTCGAAAGCTTACGTACTATGAATTCGTATATGGTTATCACAAATGTTCCTATAGTAATGAGGCATGAGAAAGCTTCTTTAACGCTCAGCAGGACCTCGGGGATTCAAACAATATTTTTGTAATTTATTACATCGTAACGCGGTTCGAGGATAGTGCAGTTCATTTACTATTGAAATCCATCATGTTTCTACCGTGAAATGCGTCCGATTTTAATTCTAAAGAAAGTTTGTCCGTCCGAAGTGTAAATGTTTGTTGAGTGATCGTGTGACGGATGACGATCCGTGCCAACAAATGACATAACCAAGTTTTCGACGCAAAACGGGACAGGCAATTTCGGAGTTCGGATGGAAGGGATAAGCGACGTAGCGTCGAATCGTAGGGAAATTACGTAATCGAGAAAGTGATGCCCATAAATTAATAAGAGATAATAGTAATAGTAGTATTGACAATGATGAGTGTAAGAAGGACAATACAACTATGACGTGAATAGAGAATTAGACGTTTATCAGTAATAACGATACCGAAAAAAAAAACAGAAGAACAAATACGTAGAAGAGCAACTGAAATCGCCATGTTAACTCCTCGAACTTGTCCCATCTTTGACAGTGGTTGAAATTTGCTGACACCAGTTCGTCTATGAGCTATCACGATCCGTGCCAACAAATGACATAACCTATCAAGTCTATGAACTTCTACGAAAACTACAAAAACAGTAAGTGTTTCACCTACTCTGAGAACTTTTGCCGTTTAAATTGGCGATATTAGTGGTAGAAGGCGAATAGAGCAGTGGTAATGAAGTCGATCATCACAAGATCGCCTGCAATTCGACTTTTCTTCATACTCACCGGAGTTCTCATCCCTCCAAGGTCAGAAAGTTGGTACTAGACTTTGCTGCGAAGAGATAACTCTGTTGAGTCAGAGTGGGAGCGCTCTAGCCAGACTATATAGGGACTCCAGTGAGAGAGAGACAACTCGACCTACATCCAATGACACTCACGAGCACCAAAAGTCCTAATGAAGCAACCACAGCAGAATCAGGGGCCGTTTGTGGATGATCGATGCGAGGAAATGAATCGAATGCAAGAAATCCTGAGATCCGCACAACATATGATGCCGCGTCGAATAAGATAAAAAAAAATGTTAATATCCGCTTAAATAAGCAGACACTCAGGTGCTCGTCAAGCGGCTTGCCATCCCATGATGCTTTATTCTGTATAATGGCAAAAAAGCAACCTAATCGTGTCTTCATTTCAGTGCAACGATTCGTCTACAAGGGAATCCCGGCACCGTTTCGGAAAGAGGTGAGTATGTTGACTTTAGTCAACGTGTTGTCGATTCATCACGAAGGTTTCTAACGAAGCTACCACCTTCCTTGTAGGCAAACTTAGAGTTTGTGAAATGTACCTTATCGCAGCAGTTCTTTTGTATGGTTTTCCATGGATTTCCATCGAGAATCGATATATGTGGGCAGAGAACTGGTTGTCAACTCTGGTTTACTTTTCGCTTTGAAATCACTCGCCAGTCCGCGGGGAATTCGCAGCCAGTCGCCCACGTATCATTTTTCTTGTTCGTCGATCTCTGCAACGCCAATTGCCCGGATGATTAGTGAGGTCGTATGTTGGTGTACCTAAGCAAATATGGCTATAAATAGGGACAGAAAAACGACTAGAAAATAGCTTACGTTTTTTATTCTTTACTAGTACAAATTTTAGAATGATTTTGTTGTGAAGCTTTATTATAAAAGTGAAAGCTGCTCAAGGAGCGGAAAGATTAATAGCAAAGGGAGAAACTGGTTAGAACACTAAATCCTCGGAGTAGTTTCCAATTTTCATGAGTGATATACAATTTTCTTTATGGCGTCATAAGCGGCACAACTTTTATGTGACAGGTTAACGCCGCCGTGCTAATTCAGTCCACCGCTAAGCGGACATTACTTCGGCTCTTTTAGTCGTCATATTAACCAGCATCGAAAATCGTAACCTCCCTTTATAACGAAAATTTTTGGAAATCAAAGTGTTAGTGTGACTGTGTGCTGATTAGCCAAAAACACTTATCTAACAAGGATAAAAGACAAGCCATCAGTACAAATCGTATGGAAGCAGGTAAAAACAGAGAGTTATTGGGCTTCTAGCAATAAATCATTCTCAGACTTCACAGAAAGCACTCTAAAGTAAGCTTCCCAGGGGATCATTTTTTATTGCAGTATGATTAAAGTACTTAAAGGTCAAAGGCTCGAAAACCATAAACGAACAACGAATGTCAATAAATGAAGTAAGAAGGAGACACGAACATAAAAGAAGAGCCACCACCTAGTTGCATCTGAAGTACTTTTTACGGTTATGTTAAGTAGTACGGTAAACACATTGATAGTGAAGCGAGTGGCGAAATTGTTTCTCTATCTCATCACACGCGGAGTACATAATTGATATAGAAGAACTGACATGCCTACTTAGGTTTCATGGGATCTTCGCTATGAATATGAACCATAGCCTTGCTTTAAGATGGCTTTAAGTGGTAATTCTTTCGTACACTGAACATTGACATCGAAACGATGGTCGTGTTCAAAAACGAATGAAGATTACAGTAGAGTAAGAGCCCGTAGACTAAGTAGCCCACAGACTAAGGTATATTTCTGTTTACTAGTAGCAGAGTGTGGTGACCAACCTCGCATTAACATACATATACATATGAAGTGCTGAGAAGGACCCGGATGGTGTAGTGGTGAAGTGCGCTGCTCCCCGGTAAGGACAACAGTGCGTGTTCGTTCCCCACTGCATACAGCTGTGGTCCGGAGTTTTGCAAATATCTCAGCACTTCATACGAGTTATATTTCACAACATACCCTGCCATTAAGAAGAAAAAGGCAGTAAATAAAAGAGTTAAGATACATATAAATATGTTTTTTACTTCTCTGCTTCTTCCTTTGGTGAAGCCTCTTTGTCAACAAATCTGACTGCTCTTGATGTTTTTGCGGATTGTGGTCTTTTAGCGACAATTTGTACCGTCGTGTATTTCAACAGAAGCGAAACGTTAAAGTGATTGATGTAACCAGAAAAATATTTGAAACAAGACTTTAGAGACGTGGGAAATCCAAAAAAAGCGCAAACTTGTCAGTTAGTTGTTGAAGGTGCTCACAAAATCTCACCTCTACAGACACATGATGATGTCTGGAAGTGTTTTTCTGGTTTCGTTCAAGGTTTTGGATACGTTCAACTGACAATATGAAAACGCGTCACAGTTTGTCAAGGCCTTTCGTCTTGGCCAAAACTGCTCCCTCGTATTCATCATCGCCTTAATAACGCTGGCAAACAAGCCAGACGATTATCGAGAAGGCGAGAGAACAGCAACGTCATCATCTCAAAGTGGCCAAATATCCACTCTTGTTTTTAATTTACCATTTAGGGCCACGTTTTTTTTTCCGCAGTTTGAGGCAAAGAGCACATAAACTTTCTCTTCCGATTGCAGCGACAAAATCCAATTTCGTCTTTCCAATGTTTAACTCAAAAGAAACTTGCTTTAGGGATAGTTTGTGAAATAGAGCAAAGGTACACCGTCATGATAGAGCAAATAAGATTTTTAAACTTTTGGTAGTAAGTAGCTTTTGCGAATACTACATTTTGTGGATTAGAGGGCTTTTAAGAAACGATTAAATTTAATTGTCCTGGAATGCTTTGGGGACACGAAAGCAAAACTATTTCTGGTACACTGCTATGTAGAAGAATTGCTACCACATTTCAATTTTATCAAAGGGGCCTTCTGCACGACTTAATGCGATATCGTTTTCCAATTTTATCCCTCTTCAGATTTGGATGAGAAATTGTGCACCACGCGGTTCGCCACTATTGACAACGGTGCCGACGGGAACGGTGGAAGCGATTCGTATCGACTTGCCAAGAACTTTCCCCAACAACCAGTTTCTGCGAATCGAACGGTAATTGATTTCGTTCTTCAACGTACTCATCGTACACGTGTAATAGGAATTGGAAATATTAATATTTAAAAAACATTTCTGCTCGCTCTATTTGTAAAGCTCCTAAAATTCAGCAGAAACACTGGAGAAACCCAAGAGGAAAACTCGGAGCAGAAGGTAGCCTCTTTTATGTCTTAAACCGAATTCGCTGACGAAAATTCACTATGTTCCACTTTGCACCGTTTTAGTCCTACGATTATCCAGAGATGTTAAATTTTTGACGAAAAGCGTCTTTTTTTTGCCTTTATTTTATATATTTTAATGTGTTAGACTTAATTTTGGACGCAGTGAATTGACTGCATAAAGGGTTGTTAAAGTGATGTTGACAGGGGTGGGACAATTGACATGCGAAGTATGAAAGTGAAGTGGGAAATCGGTGAAAACCCCAATGACGTGGTTTTCCTTTCTGGGTTAAAAAAGCCTAATAATGGAGAAAAACTCGTCCGTCGGAATGGATAGATTGCCACATGGAAATTGCCACATTGTGCTTGTTCGAAGCGACCAATGACGGCTCGAACACACGATTCGAGGGCCAATCTTTTAGCACTTCGGCAGTTTGCATTTCAATGCTACATTGTGAACAATTTAACGGGATCTGGTTCAATTTCAATCTAAGTTTATTAGTTGTATCCGACCATCTAAATGGAAACTCCGATCTCGTTCTGTTTGGTTGACCATATGTTTCAAGAAACTGGATACCTATAAAAACATTGAGTTGAGGCGATAAACCACTAGAGAGATACTATAACAAAACAATTTGTAATAAGAAGATGCTATACCGGTAGAAGGGCGCTTGTGGCGCAGTGGTCGGAGGCGCTCTGCAACACACGTGGAATCGATTCTCGTGCCCATGGTCCAGTAGGAATTCCATCGCTCCGGAGTCGACAAATTAGTACCAGACTTGTCTGGAAGGATAGCAGCGCTGGTTTGATACATCGATAGGCCACCGCGTGTCATTGCAAATGCCAGATATGTATTCAGTTACTTCTAACGGTACTTAATGAAGTCGAATGCATGGAGCATTCCTCAAGGATTGATCAACTCCGATAGCTTTATCCCTTTTTTTAGACCGATAAAGCACTAGTGCTACAATCTGAAATCTTGGAGTAGGACCGAACCTGTGAGATTTTATGTGCAACCTAGGTTCGTTACGGAACTTGGTGTGCGATACTGAAAAAGAGCACCTTGATTTAGCTATGCTTTATCCGTGACATTCATTTCGGCACGATTTTTAGTAATGAGTCAATTGTAAATCGAATACAAGGAAATGCAACGTGGATTAGGACCTGCTTTGTCTTCATCTGTTTGTTTAGCGGATTATCGATGATTTTCGTTCAAAGAGAAATCCGTGATTGATTGTCGTTCAATGAAAATATTTATTCAACTACTTCGCAATGGATATTCTAATCTTTTCGGTTTTATTCATATGTTCTTTCAAGCATTTCTTTATGTAGGAGTTGTCCCAGTTGTGTCAATAGATGGATATGAAGTGTGTGGAAACCGGCTAACACACACCACACATTGCAACGCCAAACAATAGTCAGCAATCTCCGTAATGAAAAAAGTGGGAGGAACAAGGTTTTCTCATATGTAAAGGCATACACGAAAGGTTTTATGCATGGTGGATGATTCATACTGTCAAAAATCCCATAAATTCCACAATTTTTTGCGATATGCCCAACTAAGCCCGTCATTTCACCGCCATGATCATTTGCACAAGAAGTTATCTTCCACTGTGCCTGGAAGAAAAACACTAGTCTCTTGGCTGGAATCCGGAAAACGGAGAGTCTCATCGCTGACCGTGTCTGGGCACATTCGGCTTGCCATGGCGCCCGGCCGACCGGTTGTTACATCAAAGCGAACGCCGCCGATTCGGTCGGCCCAGGAACAAAAAACGGCGTTGCGACGGTGCTGGAGATGACGAACTGCGTTGTTAACAAAATTACCCAGTAGTAAATAGTAAAACTATGCTCCATGTGATGGATGTGTTGCACGTAATGTTCTTAACGGAACTAGTCATGCTACTAACTACTAAAGCCCAACAAGTTCACCTTGAAATCGGACTGAGCACAACTCAGTACTTACACTGTGCAAAAGACCTAGGCTTAAAAAATGGCAGTGAACTCTTTTCTTTTCGAGATTGTTGTTTGTTGGAAAAATTCCAAGTGTGTGAAATCTGGTATATCGAGCGTTTAGATATCCTTTATTAAAATAAAAGAGACGTTCATTGTAAGTGAAGTTTCCGTCACTGGAAGAAAGTAAATGACAGGTCAGCTGTCATTCAACAACTATACAAAGCTTCAATCATCTGAAACCCTTTAGCGACACCCTGCTCATATTTTTCGTCTTACTAATGTACATCAATGATCCTGGACTTCCAGTCTCAGGTCGCTTCTTGTATTTAATGAGATTCGGGAAAGAGCATCTTACAACAGCCTCATTATTCTTAGAGATCCTACCCATACCAATGGATACTGTAGCGCCTGGCTTTGCGGCGTTTCTATGGAACATATGGTCAATGGTTTATTATGCACTATTCACACGACCATTATCGTCTTATGTGGAAAAATTACTAAAGGTTTCTTACTGAACGATAGGAAATGGATGGGGTTTTTTGTCACGTGGAGAATTTTCTGAGCGCTTCACATCAGTAAACAATACTAAGCATTGGTTGCAGGTTTCGCAATGCGCTTGGTCGGATGCTGTACACTCTTGCGCAGCACATTCCTTCCGTCGGCTACTGTCAGGTAACAGTCACAAAAACGGTTATTTCTAGGTTATGATGAAAGATGCTCTTTTTATATTGCTCTACTTAAGAAGGCGTTCAACGTTGGCGAATTCGAAAAGTTCTTCTTCTAATGCATTAGGTTCTGTAGATCAATACCAATCCTTACAATGGCACTTGAATTATAACGCGAACAAAGGACGTGTGTAGCGCAAGGTTACAAGTTCCTTACAACACACACATGGTCGTTGCCTCAATCTCGTGCCCAAACCAACAAAGCTCATTTCATAGCAGTCTAAGTCGGCACCAGGCTTGTCTGGGAGAATTAATGAAGAAACTCGATATATAAATAGACCATCGGAAACAATTGTCTTAGACTGGCTATGTATTCAATCATCTGGACTTCGAATACTTTTTCCTTCCGCCTTAATGCTAACAAAAATAATCATTACCAGTATTGCTGTTGCTGGTGTTATTAGTAATGATTAGGATCTGTACTTGTCTGCATGCTCGAGGATAGATACTTGCACGGAAAGGGAAAAAGTAAAATTAGGATGGATGTACGAAAAAACATTAGGAAATAATTCAATATGGTTGGATACCACTATTTCTTTTTTCTTAGGTTGCCACTTAGTCTTATTGTCATTTCTGAATTTTGCGAAATTTGATAATGATATTAGTTATCACAGCGCTAGTGTGGTTCTAGACAGAGTCTCAGGTGACTGAGTGATGTGACATTCGTCCGAGTTCGTCGGACAGCTGCCATTTCGCAGCAGTCATTTTCCGTCGAGGGTCTGAACGATGAAACGATCATTTTTCTGCATATATTTTTGTCTAGCATTAATGGTATGCATCAGAAGCAACCGAACTCTAAAACATCATGAAAAAGAAAAGGATTGGGTTTTTAACGAGCAAAACCATTGACATAAAGATGAAATGAATGTTGATAATGTAGTAAACAGCTCTAAAGCTCTAGGTGTTGATCAATCCTTGAGGGATGTGCCATGCATTCCACTTTATTTAGCTTCGTTTGGAGGTGAATGAATGCATACCTGGCCTATACAATGACTCGCGGTGGCTTGCCAATGTATTGGGCGAGTGCTGCTATCCTCCTAAACAAGTCTTGTACCAATTTGCCGACACTGGGGAGATGGAAGTCTTGGTGGGCCATGGTAGCGGAGATGGATTTCACGTGCGTGCTTGAAGGCGCCTCCGACCTTGCGCCACACACGATAATGTAGTAATAGACAAAACAGACAGACAATATAATAGACATAGACAGAAATACAGGCAGAGGTTTGCCATCGTAATCGCAACAAAGACAGCTTTCAATGCAATGATTCCAAAATTTAGAAAGATGAAATTAGGCCAATTAAAATCCAATGGTGATGCTCCTCCAGATGTTATTCTTTCTGATGCGATTGTTTCAAGCGATCATTTAAATGAGAATTTTTCTTAGAAAAGAAAGCTCAAGTGCTTGTAAAACCGGATCTTTTGGCGAAATCAGTGAAAGAATCTTAGATTTAAGTTACTGTTGAATGGACGAGCAGAAATGCTTACATTTCCTAACAATGTCTTGATGCTTCCTTACAGTTGATCCCTTATGGACGTCGTTGACTAAACTCATTCGTAAAGTGAAGATTTATTGTTGATTGACATCAATAAGTTAGCGCTTTTAGGGCATAAATTTTGTCGCCGGATTGATTTTATTGGTGATGAAAAACGAAACGAATGCAGTGGATTTGCTCATACAGATGGTGCGGCAACGACAAGACTACTATAATGAAACTATGTCCGGATTGAAACGGGACACTCGGGTGCTGCAACTGATTCTTGCGTAAGTTCTGAGAGAATAAACCAATTGTGCAGTAACTACGACCTTGTCACTACGTTGTTACAGAATTTCTGACTATTGCAACAGTAGACTAACATCATACACTCGTACCACTGGTTAATATGCGTTCGAATAAAATAGATATTAGTAGTTGGCAAGACCTACATAACTGTAAGTAGTTAAAGGTGGAAAGGTTGCTATCAGAATTTTATAACAGGTGGATGGAATAGTCATTGTAACTAGCTTGTATTGTACAATGTACGTTGTAGCTTAATTTGGCACTGACATTTGTTTTACGAGCCCTTAATTCATGTCAACGGGGAAAGACCTTCAGCACCGAACGATCAGCGAATGGTCAGCAGTAACTCATTTAGACAAGGAACCATTACATAATAATTACTTTAATATTTATACCAGGACACGACCTCTTTAGATGTCATACAGTGCGAAAATAGTAGCCTTTAATGGCTGGCTGTAACCTTCAATTTTAAATCAGTACATCACAACTAATGGTGAATTTCATTAGCTGGAATAAAAACCAGTATCAACTGCCTTCAACGTAAAATCTTCCGATTCTGTGATGGCGAAATTCTGATTTCATGGGAACCATGGGATTTATTTTGCTCAAAAGCTTACATTTTGAACTTGAATACAATTGAACAAGCGGAATTTCGTCCAGCCAAGCAGAATTGTTTTCCAACATGCATTGGTGTTTTCTTCTACCTCAATTGCATCGGAATTGTTTAAACTGCGAATACTTCCTCAATTCATCGGAAGTCCTAATTATAGGCATATTTAAACGAAATAATACATCGAGTTAGGATGGTGTAGCAACATTTCTTCTATAAAGCGTTCTCAACTCCTCAACTGCTCAACTAGCAGAGAAACTACGTACTTACTTGGATACTTGGATGACCCATCCTCAGTGGTTGCGCGGGGCCTAGCACAATCTCCAAAATTTACGGAGTTTTGCTGGTTTAGCCATTGTGGTTCCCTGGAGTGCTAAGGTTAGCCAGGCCAAAATCTGCCCCAGGTCGTCACCACCACAGGCAGTCTCCGCCCTTGTGGGTCATAGGGAGATTTTCCCCTGCTTTGATACCGAGATGGTGGTTTACTCTTGACTCGGCTTCCTCATGGAAACGCCTGACTCCTTCTCAGCTTGGAGGGATTAATCCCCGTACTATACATCGCAGCCCGAGACCCAGGGGCACCTCTCAGCCACGACGAGGCGGTAAACCGTTGGGAGGAGCGGAGAAATTACCGTCTAATAACGAAAAACCAGTTTGTTACGAAAATCTCTAATGTCTCGGTTTGTTTATCAGCTTAGACGACATTGTTGTTTTCTATAGCTATCGTTGCGGTGTCATCGGGTACTTTAGATGCGGCTGTGAAGGTTTGTATGTCGACAATGCTAAGAGTACTTAACTGGAGTCACTGTGTCTGTGAAGAAGGTGTTGGCACCGAGACGTTAATTGCAATAAGGCCTTGTAACAATAGAGTGTAATCTCATCAACAATTCAAGAAATTGATAAATCATGCCGTCGTTAGTAAGACTCAGTTACTAAAAGTATTGCGAACTAGTGTGATTTCAGTTTCATCTATAGAAATGTTTCCTCTACCACTCTGCATGAGTTGATCGTATCGCAACGTACTCCAGCTATTCAAGTGCAAAACCCCTTTAAATAGCGTTTTATACTTGCGAGCTACGACGGGATACCATTGCACGGTCTGTTCACTTCATAATGTAAGCGTGTTGACTGGTCGTCATTGAACCGGTTTACGAAACCTTGCTGCCCAAAGAGATTACTCTAAACGCTCGTCATACCGCTCTGTAAATAATGGCAGTTAAAAAGAACTGTTGACCACGAGCCAAGTGATATACAGTCTGCCTTCGACGACCACCGTAGGGAAAGGTATTGAAAAACTCGATGGTTTTTTCTGGCTATTAGTGTCACTTCATAAACTTTTTTTTTTGAGATTCTAAGCAAACCACCTTCAAAATGTTCGTTGTTTCTTCGATAGCTACAGAATTCGAGGGCTTGGTAGATTGAAAAATGTTTAAAAGAGATGCCAGTGCTGCTTATTGGTTTTAAATTTGGTTGACATCCAGACTTAAAAGCTGCTAAGACAATAAGAAATTTTTTGAGCCCCGCGGTCGTAAAAGCAAACGATCTACTTCGCAAGCTCATTGCATTCTGTACAATGGAATTTCTCTTGTTCAGTGGCTTTGATACCTAAAAAAAGAATTCTCAAAAAAGAAAGCACAAGAAAAGCACGCTTTTGGACTCCAGAAACTCTGAACTTTACCATGATGGAAGAAGAACGCTTGCGTTTTAATCTCAGCTAATATGTCGCGCTATAGACTTAGTTATGTTTGTGTTAATTTTAGCAGCTAATTTATTCTCGGAAGTTCATGAATCACACAGATTCATTCCGGAGCCGAATGTGCTCTGGTTGAGCGCGGATAAGTCCATCTTACTGAAAATCTACAACAGACTTATCCAACCGAAAACAAGCACTATATGTTGAGTATGACTCAAGTTTAAGAAATATAATGCTCTGAATTTTCGAGCAATTCACCAAACCTTCATGTGAAAAATTTCCTTTCCGGTTTTTTCTTATGTTTACATGAACCTAAAGCGCCTCAAAAGACTCCCATGTCGTTGATATTTGAATTGGGTGTCGTAATGTCGGCGCTGACATCAAAGAGCGCTTCGCTATGATGCACGTGAACACTCAAGCAAGTAGGACTTAAGGTGTCGATTTAAGGGTTTCTTGATTATAGAAATGTTGGCTGGGGTTCCATATGTTCTCCGTAATTATATTTTCGCTCCCAAGATCGACTTTCTATTAACCTCGGCATTGGAATATGAATGTGTCGTTTTCTTGTTCAGCAATCGCGAGGTTTTTAAACAGCATACATTTATTTCCATAGAAAGACACAATACAATACAACAGCAGCTGACGTTTCGGCAGTATCGCCTACTTCAGAGCCTGGAAGGGTATACTGATATACAATCTACTAGGCCAAACGCTTCAATGACACTTACAAAAAGAAGAAAAACTCTTTGGTAATTACATGATCAACAACTTCTCGAAAAAAACCCACCGCTTTTTCGTGACTTCCAATGAGGAAGTTTAGAACAGCTGATTATAGTCGCGCATGGTTGATGACAGCACCATTCCACATCAGAAATTGATGCGAACATACGGGGTCAGGTCGCGTGTGACCTCTGGCTATTCCTCCCTGCTATTCATTGTAGGGTTTTGGTATTTAACCAGAAAGCCTCAAGGAGTTTTCGTGCTGCTGTTTTGGACCCCTGTGCAAGGGTATTGACTTTTACTTCAAAATCGTCTCCGCTATGCTTTTGTATCCCATGCGTGCCTAGTGGGGTTCTTCGTCTTAGTTTTCGTTTGCCATCTAGGTGTTCTTTTATACGGATACACAAAGGTCTGCCC
>UYYA01004335.1:0-121296 GCA_900624975.1 Angiostrongylus costaricensis
CAGCTACGACCGAACATTCCATTCAAACACCAGTTTTTCACGCTCACACTTAGCTCCATAACAGTGCCACCGATTCCCAATCTCAACACACTATTTATATCCGACGGAAAGCGAACAGCAATCTGGAACTCCCATATAACGCCACCCCTTAGATGCGTGAACCAAGCAGCAGCTGAAAACTTTAACTGCTCGATGGAAAGCGACTGCATCTGCTATCCAGCGGAAACGCAGGCTAATTGCAGATGTGAAGACGTAAAAATCGCATCATGGTTCAACAACGTGCAAAACAGGCTACCGATAATCCTCCCTTCGATATCGTTCCAACAAAACCAAGAAGGAGAAATCACCGCAAAAGTCCTCAGTATGACTACAGCAGAAGTGATCTTCAACATTGAGAATAAACTCGAAACCAATATCGTAGTAGATAAAGATATATGTACTGTGGACGATACCGTACTACATGGATGTTATCGCTGCCGCAAAGGATCAAAAGCACAGGTGCGATGTAAATCATTAAGACCTATCCAAGCAGAAATAGCATGCCCTTCATCGACCTTCTCAATACCGTGCAACAACGATGGACAACCCTCAAACTCCAATTTAGCTTCAACCACGCCAGAATCAACGAAAAATGTACAGTCACATGCGGATCCACACCTACTACTTTCGCAATAAGAGGTCTACTAAAATTTACGAGCGTGACTAATGGCTTAGTAGACACGTGGCTGAAAGGACAGACAAACACGGATTTTGAACTCCAATGGCCAGACTTCTGGCACATAGCCGACATATTCATGAATTACTATAAAACACTTATTACTGTCTCTATTCTTCTAATTATAATATTCGTGCTCACCTACGCATGTCTACCTACTTGTACAATCCAAGGATTATATATGTTGAAAGTAATCAAGTTACTTCTACGAATTGTCGGCAGACTAATTTGTCTCATACGCCTAATTCCAAGTAAAAAGTCAACTCCCACGCACACCAAGCTACTGTAAATCGCTCAACATATGGCATATTCCAAACTTCTACTCAATCTGCTCTACTATTCTGCTCTGCTATTCACCATCGTATTTTCGCCGTTTAACAATCCAAAATTTCCACTCAACCTGACCTACTATTCTGCTCTGCTATTCACTACCGTGCTTTCTCCATACAATGCTGTAACATAATATTAATAAACAATTCCAGATGTCAACCAAAATGGACAAGGCTACTCAAACTCCACGAGCACCACACAAAGACGCTACCGCACAAACACCAATCAAAGCATTTCTCCACGCAGCAACACAACGGGAACCGACAACACCAAGCCAACTACCAACACTGCAACCCAAACAAGGCGTTTCCACCCTACAAGACAAGCCGACGTCGCGATACAAACACTGCTCCACAAAGTGCCAGGCCTATCATCAAGGGCGACTCAAACGGCTTGACTCTTCCCCGAACACTGATTCCCTGCGCTCTTCCGAGGCGGCGGGGGAATATAGAGAACATTCTTTACGAATATTGGAATGTTCTCTATGTAAATCAATTACAACCCTATCTCAAACATTTCAAATACTGTTTCCGGTGACCTTATGACGATCTGATAACCTTATGTCAAACATTTTCGAATACGGCTTCCGGTGACCTTATGACGATCCGATAACCACATGGCTAACATTCGTTGGCGGTTATCCCATGAAAAACATCTGCAGTTACAGTCCTATGCTTTGACTATCGCCTTATCAGATTGCAACGCTTGTGAAATGTTTCCGGCAGCTGTCCNCAACACCAAGCCAACTACCAACACTGCAACCCAAACAAGGCGTTTCCACCCTACAAGACAAGCCGACGTCGCGATACAAACACTGCTCCACAAAGTGCCAGGCCTATCATCAAGGGCGACTCAAACGGCTTGACTCTTCCCCGAANGAACACAAGAAATAAGGCTGCGCCTATTCATTACTTGTATCATTGTCGTATTAATTGTACAGTTGTATTGTTATGCCATAGTTGTTGTATAATTATGATAAACGGTTTAATTACCCAAGTTTGAGGTTTCCGGCGTTGTGACTGCTACTTACAAGAAGTCCCGCGTGGCATACACAAAGGCGAGCAGCAAATTGCGACCTAATCATCTTAACTACTTGGTATTCCTATATAATCGAGCCGTCCCACCATAGGCACTGGGAGTCCGATTGTTTCCAGCTCTAATCCTTTGCCTATCATTCTGTTCAATAGGTTTGCCGTGATTCAGATCATCTTACATAATCACACTGATTAAATGTGAAAATATCTTCAATGCTAGCAAATGGTTCTGCATGATAAAACGCTTCTGTGAGAAAGAAGTTTGCAGAAAAAGTATTTCAGGTAAAACTCTATCTGCTTGGCAGGGAGCCACTATAGCTTGTGTTCAATCTTTAACAGTACTAGGTGATTCCCAAATCCAGGTAAATCCAGGTTCTAAGCTTAATCCCACGACCGACACTGATATACAACACTGACCAGCAAAAAAATTGCATGACCAACAGCACGTTGATAAACTAGCGGTGCAGGAATTGAATAAATGTGCATGTTCTAAGCCACCCATCCCCCCGTGATCATGCAATTAGAACCAAACTCGCTAGTCACCAACTTCTTCCCTCAAAACCACAAAAAGTGGAGTCAGCCTTTGATAATTGTCTAAAAGCGCTCCAGCATTAATATTACAAATTTCAACGGAGAACGACCCGACAAGCATTTAACGATTATCAAAAAAAGAGCAAAAATCCTTAAGCAGCAGCCGAACCCACAAATCCGAAGATATCGCACATGACGAATCGCAGAGAACGAACCATGCTCCACATATGATGTAATTAGAAACTGGCTTGACAAAAGCACCAATTTAAGGAGCCTTGGAATTTTGTTCATATTTCTGATGTCTAATTTCCTTGTGGAAAGTTTACCCATGTAAAACGTTTCGTGTAACAATAAAAGTTTATTGTGGAACAAAAGCACAACTACAAAGACTAAAAAATAGATTGAGTTCGACCTGATCATCCATTATACGTTCATCATAAAACATCACAAAACAACATGTCAGTTCGAACATTTCCGATGCTTGTTAAAAATACTGTTCGAGACAGCAACCTGCAACAACTAACGCTGAAGAACACAAGTTATACAATTTGCCTCTTAAATAGATCTACAGCTTACAAAAGAAGAATGAAAATTACCAGATTGTTCTGATATGTCGTCTTCGTAGAGCTCCTTGTGGCGTGAGAGCTTCGATGATGGACATTCGTTCAGTGAAATGCATGCAACGTCAACAACACAAAGCTATGTTAACCTTGAAAATGCAATCTGTTCAAGACACATCTTGGATTTCTTAAATTACACAGTCGAATGGACTAAAATGCTTACTGAGAAGTAGGACTACGCGGTCCACGTCTTCCAGTATAACGAAGAATGGCCCTTAGTAGAAGGACTTCATCCTCATCCACCGGCTCTCTGGTAAGCCTGTAAGAAATTACACTCTGCAATTATAAATGATTGCACTCGTGAATAACCATTAATCTCTAGTAAAATTGTACTCCAAACTGAGGCAATTCCAGAGTGCAGTTGAGTGTTGAAAAGTGTTGAACATTCCAAGTTCATGGATCTGAACTACACAGTGGTAGTGTAGTGACCATTTTAGGGTTATCTCCTTGGCAGCAAGCGTAACCGGGTTTTCACGTGAGTCTCAGCACCGTCTTGACTTGAAAACCATGGAATTTACACTGGGCTCCTCCATCAATTCCTTAATCGAACTATCCACATGATCATCAGTACCGATATTCTTGATATCCTCCCACTGTTGTATCATTTATCGCACTTTGAACTTACTGCCTCTGCTGTGCTATTCGTTGTTTCTGGTTTAAGAAACAATGCTAGTGAGCGCTAAGATGACGAGCACTCGAAAATGCCTCGAGCTTGAATTTCTCTATTCATCCCGATTGCAGTTCATAAGTAATCGAAATCCTCTCTGTCCAAAGGACGCAATAAACTCTGCATTTATCTATAGCAAATTGAAGATAACAGTGGACCATACCTGGACGACTAAACACCGATCATTCGGAAGCTTCCATTATTTGGATCGAACATCCTACTAAATGATATTTCAAGGTGCATTGTGGTGCCAGTGTATTTCATTCCAAATCCTCGAAATCCTTGCCTTTACTGAAGGAATACCTCCAAACACTAGCAAAAAGCGACAAAGTTTGAAATTTCGTTAAATATTACTGATGTATTGCAAAATTGACCATTTCAACCAAGTACAATCTTCAGAAAGCAGGTTTGTAGACATCTCCTTTTCTAAAACGACTGAAGGTACTAATGATTCAGCTATTCTAACGATATCCTCGATGTTTGTTTATGGATCGCCCTTCTCGAAAAATCGCATGCTTCAAACTCTGATTTCCACGGATAGAGATGGCGAAAGCAGCTTTGTTATAACGTTTATTGAAATAACGACGATGTAGAATTTGGAAAGCGAAGAAATTCAAACATTTTTGTCGACAGTTCTTGTTAAAACTTGAAGACAGACAAGTACATTTCGTTTCATAACAACCGCGTCTAGTTCTATAACCAACCTTCTCTTGTGATACATAAAGGAGGAAACTTCGCCTTGCTAACGTATTCCCAATGGAATAACAATACCCACTTTATAAAGAATGTTACTCACCTTCGTACCACAGCAAGCACACAACATTAAACCATCGAGCCATCGTATACTTCGCTTCGAACTGATCAGGTTGCTGGTCGTAAGGGTGGGAATACAAAACAAACATAGAAGATCAACATAGATTGATAAATAGAATTATAAGGAGTAAAGCATTTCACAAAGGACTCACAACAAGAAAACATTGGAATATTTAGTGAAAAAATAAATATAACTCAACAACAATTGGGAAAACTTGTTTTCTACCATCTTAAACTAAGAACCTAGTTTCGTATCGAAATCTAACAGACATGAAAAAATATTTAGAACAAATCATATAAAGAATAGATAAACTATTCATGCAGACCAATCCGGGACTTCTTTGTAAAGTTCGTTGAGATCCTTTTTCCACGTAGTGTTACCAATACCCAGAGTAGCTCTCTTTCCCACCACTTTGACAATACGAGCCGTAGTCCACTTTCCAGTCTTCATGTCTTGAGCAACGACGATTTCTCCCACTTTTAAAGCACGTTGTTCAACGGGTGAGAGATTCCGTAGAGTAATGTTGCCAACTTGGACTCGTACTTCTTTGAAGTCGCTACTTTCCTTCCATCTTTTATAAGAGTCACGAAGTCTAGATCTTGATCGAGAACGTCGAGAGGAACCTCGATCACGACGATCACGGCTACGTTCACGTCGCGACTCTCGATCTCTACTTCGGCTTCTACGGCGTTCGCTGCTTCTCTTTTCCCTTTCTTTAGCTCCTGCCTGACTTAGAAGTTCTTTCAACTCACGCAAGAGGTTTTGCTTCTGACTCCGATCTAGCATATGAGCATTGTCACCTACTTGTGCAACCATCTGAAAAGCATGTGATTGGAAAATAGCAGATAACTCTGCCTCACGACAATTACGTTGCAGATCCAGAAGTTTTTCCTCGGTTTCCTTAACAAGACGTTTTATTTCCTCCATTTCAAAATCTGGAGCTGATGAATAAGAATTTCCCTCAGATCCGTTTAACGTTGAAGTTGTCAGAGGAGCGAATGTAGATGAAAACGAAGGAAACGGATACGCCGAACTCATGAGATTCTGTGACGGGAAACTAGAAAACGGTTGGTCTACTTGGTGCATCGCTTGTTGATATGTCCGCGAAAGTTCCATCTGAAGCTTCGCTCGCTCCTCAAGCTGTACCTTCCTGCGGATTTCCACTTCCAAAGCTCGTTTTTTTAATTCAAGCTCTTTTTGCATACGCCATTCTAGTTCCTCCTCTTTTTGCTTCAGTCGTTTATCTTCTTCCAACATTCGTGCCTTAGCTTCTAACTTCGCCCGCATTTTTTCACCTTGAGCAGCTCGCAACTGTTCCTCAAGTAACATGGGATCACCTGGTGGTCTAGGGCTTCCTCGCTGATGAACCTTACCGAGCATATCAACAGAGCTACCATTGAGTGAAAGAAGTGGTTGTGGCATAACAGCAGGTTCTATTGGAGAAAACAACGATTGTGGTGGGACTCGTCTATGAACCCAGCTTTCGGCTGATTCTGAGTGGCGAAACATCATCTCACGTCGAAGCAAATCTTCCCGTTGCTGAGCAATTTTCTGGGCGATTTCGTCAGGAGTGTAGCGCCCTGCATCGCTTTCCATGTCGTTGGAACGATCGTATCTTTCAGTGAGATGGTCACGTTCATCAAGATAGTCCATCCTAGGATTACGAGGTGGTGGTGGCGACCTAGCTCGAAATCTCTCCCTACTGTCACTACGACCTTCTCGGCAGTACCTCTCGATATGACCGTACAAATTGCAACGGCGACAGAATTCCATCTTCTCCTGACTGTCATTAAGACGAGTAGCCACCGACCCGTTTGTTGCCATCTAAAGAAAAGCACGCGACTTACGTAGATTTAAAAGCACTAAAAGCTTCAATGTCTTTATGGATGTAGCGTCATAGCCGAAAAATGAGCAAAAGAAAGCCACAGTCCATTTCACATAATGTGTACAACACCTCATATAGTACGAAGCACCACTAAAGTAGAAGTGTCAAAACATAGCTAATAAAAAGTGGACTGCTCACTTGTGAGTTGTGATATTCGTTTCTGCGATGTTCACGACCACGAAAATAGATGTCGTCCATAACCTTAACCATCCAAATAAATATCCTGTTAAAAAATGAAACAAAAGCAATCAGCACCGCAGTGAACACAGCCCTTAATCGGTCGAGAGTATCTGGTTCCAACTCTCTAGCGATGCAGAGGTCCCATGGCCAATTTTCTAAAATTAACCATTTGAAGTGAAAGAAAAGTAGAGGTTTTCAGCCCCTCTATGCCCTTATATCCTCTATTCTCTATATATTACAGCCTCTATGAGAATGCCTTGCATTATACTTAAAAGATCTCTACACTTTCTCTCCTTAAAAACAAACAGCACAAAGCGCTAGAAGATTCAGCGCTTTGACAAAATCAGTTTTTTTGCTGTTTTGCTCTACGCTTCTTTGCTTACAAATTTTGAATCCATTATTTTCAATATGCAATACAGTTTTTACCGTGCTCAATATAAATTACGACAAGGTATTCTTCAGTGTTGAGATGAACAGACCTATTGCCAACAATTACTGACAACACAGCAGCACTACAGTGATGAGAATCGCCCAAAATATAGCTACTGGTTCGAAGAAACAATTATTTATCAAACTTTATTCTATGCCATCACCTCAGAAGGAATAAGTGAAAAACAAATGATAACCGAGTAGTTTTAGAACACAAGAAATAGCAAAAAGTTGTCAGCAGACCAGAAACCTAGTGAGTGAATAATGCCCTGAAAGGGTGATCAATGATCACGGACAGACGACAAGTTATGAGTACACCATTCTCACCACACTGCGGATGTACATTGAATACACGAGATGTTTGAAAAAAGCACTGTACCAAAACAAACCAAGGGGAAGAATAATCCTATTTTTTAAATGTTATTTTATACGACCCGTCTTCACACCTACTGATCGCTCACATTCTCACATCCCTCATCCACTAAGGTCTTCCAACATTCACGTATGGCTTCGGCTCCTGGAATTTTCCTTCGCTATGAATGAAATTGCAAGCTAGCCCGGTCGATTCTCACTGGAGTCCTGAGATAGCAAAGCTAGAACGTTTCCAGTTGGAATGCAGAGAGTGATTTTTCCCGTAATGCAGAGAGTCCGGATCCAATTCCGCGACAACGGACAGATGTGAGACTGGGTGAGCTCGGAGCAGGAATGAACCACCACCGTGCTTGTGATGAACAACACTAGTATTGTACTATCCATTCCTCGAATAATCTCGGTATAAGCATTAGTGCCCAAGTTAAGAAGAACGATAACATAGAAAGCTGCAGAAGTTAAAATTCCGTTGTCGCGGAATTGGAACAGCAAAGTTTCAGCAAAGTTTTCAAACCTTAAAAAATCCATAAGAAGTGATAGAAATCGTAATCACAATCCTAAAACCTTACTACATAAATGCTCGATTGTGTGGAAGCCTCATCCATATCTTATGCAGATTCAACTCCAAAGAAGAAAAAGTTGAATGTGACCACAATACTCACGTAAACACCGGATTAAATCCATAAGCTAAGACATACTTTACATCGTTATCATTAATAAAACAAAGTGTACAACAACCAAACATAAACGACGTTAGTAGCGACATAAAGCTCTGAAGTCACGCAACAATAAGAAGTGAAAAACTCTCTTACCACTGGATATTTTCCTATCGAGGTCTACAAGCGCATCCACAGCCAATGAATAGTCTCTTCTTGGAAGTTCTTTCTGAAAACCTTTCCTTTTAGAGAGGTAGCTATGGTTTCAGAACCAGATATGGTACTCACTACTTAGTCACCATACAAGTTTAATTCCAACGAGGACTTCAACGTTTGAAGTAAAATGTAGACATTGCAAAAAGCCACCTTTTTGAAAAATGGATGATTCCCTATGGACGTATGCAGTGCCTCCGTAATTAACCCTATACGGTAGCATTTATCAATTAGATCCTTTGCGGCAGCGTTTCTCGCAAAACTTGACCTGAAAGCGGACTATCTACATTTAGAAAAAGATTAAAAACCCGACAGATTGATTCACTTATGTCCGAAACCACTGCCAAAGAATACGCTCGGAGGAAGGCCAGTAATTATCATATCACAGTGAAGAAGTTCATCCCTGTCAAATACACCCGCAGGAAGTATGATGCGCGACTTCTCCGCATGTGTGGTTGCTGCAATAGGAATGTTTGATTAATTTCCAGAATGACTTTTCAAGGAAAAATGAGTGTTTTAAAGAGAACATGTAGCAAGTTGAATTATGGATGTATAAGATGTTCTTACACCCATGTCCTCGTTTATATATAACACTCGAGACGACAAATTAAACTATGGATTAAATAAGTCCCTTTATTTTCACTTTTCATTTGCTGCCTACTAGAGATTTTCACGGCAGGGTATAATCTGAAATATAACCACAATGGTGCTGATATATTTACAAAACTTCGCACAGCGGATATCTGCGGTGGGGAAGGTACATGCTATTGCCCTTTCCGGTGGCTAACGCGTTCACCACCACACTAGGCCGGTCTTTTGTTTCGCCTGTCTCTCAGCCAGTTTAAGTTTCGTTCTTTAGTTCCCCGAATTTATTTTTTAGTTTAACCTTTTTTAAGCGTTGAATTTAAGTACCTTTACATTGGCAAGTACCTTAGACGCTGTCAATTGTGTACATAAATAATACATTCAAAACAAACATACGTGTAATCGTCTCACTGACTCTCTTCGACAATGGCGATTTGCTTAGCTTGAAAAGAATATTATTGCTTTCTTCCAACCAACATCGAAGGAACTAAAACTTCACATTTATAGCACTGATGTTAAAGTTATTCCAGATAACAAGAACTATTGTTGTAATCATTAAATACAGACTAGAACTTGGAAAATATACATCAAATTTAATTTCAGCAAAGACGATAGTTCTTCCTTTTCCACAAAGTGGGAAATAGCGCGTCAAGTGGGGAACAGAAAAATGAATTAGAATTAACACCATGTACATATATATTAATAGTATGTCACCTTCCAGTTATTGACCAGAGTACGGTATCAAGAAATAAGGACTTTTTAAATTGGAGAGAACACTACAATGAGTTATCTCACATAACAGACAGAAATCCTTGTATCCATAATTTTTGGTCTAATATAAAGGCCATTTTCAATTAGCATATTAGTAACATTTATTTACAAATGCTATTGAATTGTCAGAAAAGAAAGTAGCGGGCAATACACACGTCAATGGCCCCCTACTAGCAAAAACGCGCTATAATTTACAATACAATACAAAGGAGAATAGGTACCACTCGATGCAGTTTCTTACTTCGTAATAATTGACATATTCGAACACAATTCCTTCACGAATACGTCCCTCCGAAGGTGCCATCGACATTTCACTAAACAATGAATTTATGAACATACAAACATCTATATAAGTATAAATAGGTGTGCATACATGTATCTACGTATATGTATATATATATATTCCGTAAAATTACCATGTACATATATATTTAAAGGAGAGTGCGCATAACGTAGTGGTCGGAGACGCGATACAATACACATGGGATCAATCCCCGCGCCCCCAGGCCCATCAAGTCTTTCATCAATTCGGAGTCGCTGAATTGGTACCAAACTTGTCAAGGAGGATGGCGGCACTATTTCGTTACAACGGCAGGCCACCGCGAGTCATTGTAAAGGCCAGATATGCATTCAATCACCTCCAACGATGCTTAATGAAGTCAAATGTATGGTGCATCCCTGGGGAAGTGATCAACGCCGACAGTTTTATTCATTATATATAACTTGAACACTAGTTAATAAGCGTATAAAGACATGTGAAGGCGAAATTAGAACAAAAATTCAGAAAACACAAGCTAAAGTGAATCTCTAAAGCGTACCGCTCAATCGAATTTCGATGTCGCCCTCGATGCGGATCAAAGTCGGTGTCAATGAAACGCATGGGGTTGATTTCTTCGTCATCCGAACCGTTGCTTATTTGCTGAAGTCGTAAAATCGTAACTTGGTCAATTGAGCAACATTTCTGACAGAAACAAGAAAAGTAAGGCGCTTGAAAATCCAGTTATGTGAATTACCATATCCACAGCTTCAAAGTCATTATGCTCAAATGGTGGTGGTGGCCTTCTCCTGTGTTCACGATCGCGGGAATCGCGAGAACGATGTCGTCTAAATGTTTTTCAGATGAACCAATCATTCCATTGTAGTAAAACAATGTGAGTACACAGCAGATCTATGGAAAAGGAGAAATCTGACCGCGACATTCAGCAGTATATTTTTTTCCCCACAAAATAATTGAATTCACTCAAAGTTTTTTTTAAAACATTTAAGATATACCATCGGGCTACGATTTTTTGGCAAATTAAACCCTTCCCACTTAGCTGATAGAAAGAGTAAACGAAGGACGAGAATGGCTTAGTGCTGAACGCGTTACTCCAGGAAAGCGTAGTAGCGTGTTCTACCGCCACGACAGACACCTGCTGTCCGGAATTTTGCAACTCAACGCCTTTTCGTATTATGGCTTTCGGAAATGAATGTTGAAGTTGCACTTTCCTCTTTCCACTTCTCTTATGTCTTGGAAAATATTCTATTGCTTCGAATGCTGTACTATTTCATGTCACTGTAAAGCTTATATCATGCTCATTCGCTCGGTGTACTTGGATTACGGTATAGTTTGCGTCAACAACAAACTTTAGAGGTAAAAATGTTATGTATTCTTTCTTTGATAAGCTTACATAAGGATGATATATAATCTTTAATCGGCTAACGTCTCGACGTCTTCGTCTTCAACAGAGCCGATGATCCGAGTCCATGGTCCACAGCAAGAATTTAAGATATCAAAATGGCAATTTCGATAAATCTGCTTCCACGACTTCAAACAGACGTACGCGACCCAAGCGGCGCAGAACACTACTTAGGTATGGGATCATGGAAGTGCTAACGAAAGCACACTGCGACGTTACCTTTGAAAAATTCGTCGCAACGAATTTCACCTCGGAGATGAGGGAAGTCACGGACGCCCTTCTGCTACAAGTGATGACGAAATGAGTGCTTTTGCGAGAGCAAATAAATGCACGACTGTTCCAGAACTTGTAAAAGCACCCAGTATAAGCACCCAACTGTTTCCGAGCATCTAGAGAAAACTGGAAAGTCGGAGAACCTCGACGAATGGATGCCACACGAAATGAATGATAATCGAAGGAATCGCCGTGTCAACGTGTCGTCGGTCTTACTTCTACACAACCACTACGGTATACTTTTGAACTACACTTCGAAGAAGTCTTATGAGAAATATAACCTCTATGACAAGCGGCAACAATCCACTCAGTAGTTGAATGGCAATGAAGCTCCGCAGCACTTCGTAAGGGCGAAATTGCACCAAGAAAAAGTTATACTGAGCTTTCCGTAATGTACAACTGACATGAAGCATTACAGCTTCAAGAATTCGGGTGAAACGATTGCGGCCGACGTTTGCCCAGCAAATCGCTGAAAAAAGATCAAACCCTCCCAATGGTTGCGCGCGGCCATACGACGTGCTGCTCAACGCTAGCTGGGCTTTGAAACTCTGCCTCATTAATCAACCGTGTTTACTAGAACTCTCGCCCACCGAATAGCACTTTTTCAAGAATCTTCACAACTTTTCCGCATGATTCTATGCTTCGGACACCAAACCGAGGACGAAACAGCTTTCAACGATTTCATCGCGTCCAGAAGTCCATCATTTATTGCAACAAATTAATCGGCTTCACGTTGACAAAACTCTACAAATTTCAATCGTCTTTAATCCGACAAGCAAAGCTTATTCTGAGCTGAGATATGGGACTTCAAAAATATGGATTTGAAACTGACAACATATACGATACGCCTAATATATACTGTGCAGCTATGAGCATAGTACCTGAAAGCACTTGGGCTTTCCCTTGCCATTATGAGTTCAACCAATTCTAAACCACTAGAGAGAGTCTAACGATTAATAGCTTTCGCACGATGTAATGAGAATCATACTGTTCAGCAAACCCAGTTCTTTTGGGAGTTACTCCAATTCCAATGATTTAAAATATGACGCTTTTCCAAACTTTCAGCGCTTCTAAAGTAAACAGCGTGCTACTGGGACCATATAATTTATTCTCAATAAGTTCACATGTTCTAATTTGACATGAACACGAGGGAAGACAAAAATGGATATGATGCGCTGCTCCAACGATAACCATTTGAAATGTTAGTCAATGCAGACCCACTGGCAATGGTTTGGCAGGTTGTGAGCGAATAAAGTATAACTGAAACAACAGCTCCGTAAAACTTGAACCGGACTGGCAAGTCAGTTGAACTTACTATAACGTCTGGAATACCAGTAAAATCATATCAGCGCGGTTGTATTGTCAGAGAAGTGAGAAATTAATCAGGAACTGTAAAGCGTTCAATCACCATTGATCAATTGAGAAGGAACCAATCATGTTGTCTAACATATCCGAACATATGTGGGACAACAAACACTGAAAACGCCGAAAGAACCGAGATATGGCCAAACATATTCGTCTGCCTTAGGCAGTGCACTTGGTACACCTTCTCAATGCAGATGTATTAAACTTAAAGTAGAATTAGTCTTAGTAGCTAATCGACTACAACTTTTTCAAACGACTGCGCAGTGAAAAGTTAGTAATATCTTCAACAAATAAGCTGTCGTTGGAAGCCTCTTCCAAGGGCTAGTGGGTTTTGCATTGCTATAACACTACCACCGTACCGCATAGTGCGTGTAGCGTAGTGATCGGAGGCGCCCTGTAATACAGAAGGAATTGACCCCGCCACTGTGACTCACCGAACCTTCCACCTCTCCGGGGTGGGCAAATTGGTACTAGACTTGCCTGGGAATATAGCAGCACTGGCTCGATGCATCGGTAGGCCACCGCGAGTCATCGTAAAGGCCAGGTATGTACTATCTCTTACCACTGTACAACTATCGAAGTCAAACTCTGTTAGCAACGATGCATACACTTCAGTGATTTACATAATGATTAATAATCCGGAAATAACTCTCGGTAAAATAACATAATAGTAAACGTCTCAATAATCCACATGAATACGACCCCAGTGGCGCACTTGCGTATAAGAAACGTAAGGTAACACAAAAAAACGAATATTAAGGTTTTAAAAGAGTTAGCACTCCAATAGGCAAGTAGCCGAAAGTTTAACTGCAATGTAGGAAGATGCTGCTTCAACAATTTTCTAAATCAATGTTAAAGAGGAGACCACGAATGCTATAAACTTCAAATATCTGCCAAATCTGCCATTCTCATGGATTCATTCAATTTATTCTAATTGGAAGAATAAAAAGCTAAGGATAAATCTCTTATCGTTGGTCTATTCCTGCGAGATGCGCCATGCATTCAACTTCATTAAGTATCGTTGGAGGTGACTGAAAGCATATCTAGCTTTTACAATGATTCGCGGTGGCCTATGAGGCATCGAGCCAGTGCTGCTATACTACCAGACAAGTCTAGTGCCAATTGGCCACCCCGGAGAGATGAAGGCTTGATGGGCCATGGGCAAGAGGACCGATCCCATGTGTATTGCAAAGCGCCTCTGACCATTACGCCTTTCGTCTTCAATCGGAAGAATATAACTGTGAATTACACAACAATATAAAACAACAAAGTCCATGGAATAAACTGTCAGAACGTCTTCTATACATATATATATATACCATTCTTACCTGTGTTAACATATGCTATTCAGTGCCAATGAATGAAGAAACAGTAGTATGAAAGATAAACTGTAATGCAGAAGAGAACTTACCTTCTTGGAGAGGAGTCCCGTGGCCTGATGGTGAGACCACGACGATCAACTGACCTCCGTCTCATTGTACTGCAAAGTAGGACATTAAGGAAGTTAAGAACTAAACGTTAACGTTAAGATGTTAAGGACATTAGTTACGAAAACCAATAAAACAAACAACTTACTAAAAATGAAACTTGTAACTAATCTAAGTTGGTCCACTATCTTATTGAAATCCCGAATTCACCATACCGTGAATGGCTGTCCTGCTAATCTTTTCGATTCGAGCACATTATCTCATCGTTATAGCTGCTTGGCTATATCATCTACACGATTTGATTGTCTGCTTCATTTATCGCTACTTTTCTTACTGGTGACCTCTAATCTTTTAAAGAGTTACTTAATCTGTTACTTTTTCTGCTACAAGGATGGTGGGTATTCCCGTTCTGTCGACGCTAACTCAATCGCGGATCGAGGAAGTGCTGTCACATCATGCCGATCCCGAATCATTAAATCTACCTGGAGGTCATATGCGACTGCTCACGGTGAAACCTCAGTCACAGGACGGTCCGCAGTAAGTTTTTAGCTTTATTACGTTTATATTTATCATGTTCCTCCTAAAAGTTTATTGCGTCATCGTGGCGGACGTGTTACTGGGTGTCGTGCTGCGATGTACAGCGGGGGATTCATCCCTTGACAGGATCTCCCATGATGAGAAGTCCGGCGTATCCGTCAAGAAGTCCAAGTAACAGTGAACTAATACCAGGATCTACCACCGTCCTGGTATCAAACGTCTCATAGTGGCAAATCTCCCTCTGATCCGCAAGTGCGGCGGCTGTCTGTGGCGGTGACGACCTAGGGTAGACTGGCTAACCTGACCTCGGGATTCCAGGGAACCACAGTGGTCCACTAAAACCTCGAGAAAATAGAAAGTATGTTGAGGCTCGCACAACCAGTGAACACGAGCCATCGAACTATCTACATATATTTATCATGTTGCTTACGGTGGTGGTGGTAAATGAGGTAGTGTTGATGTTTCTTCATTTTAATATGTGGTCTTGTTGCACTTTCAATGGCTGTCGAATTACTTGGGCTACAGGAAAGACACATTTCGGAGATCTTCGAAAGAGCCAAGAAACTCGGACTAACAGCGTATGGAGAAATGTTCTCATGTAAGTTTGTGATTGTTTAAGGTTATGAGACCATTCTTGTCTCCCTCCTTTATGCTTTCCCTCATTCCTTACCGTCTTTAGGCTTTCCTTCATTCTTTACCCTATTTCAAGGTTCCTTCCATTCCATACCATCCTTCGAACTTCCCTTCATTCCTTTACTTATATTTTTCTGGCTCCTTTATGCGTTAAGTATAAAGTAGCTCAGGAACTGCAAGTCTTGTAGAGGTCATGTTCGTGTAATGTTACGCTTTTTATTACCAGTGTTTCTTGCACCAAAAACCCTTTGATCTTCCTGATTAGTGCTATCCTGTCTTCTAATTACTCAACATATTCCACTATAAGCCTAACTAGTATATACGAAAGACAAAGTAGATGGCATTAAAGAGCCTTAAGACCCTTTTTTCAATATGTGTTTTTTTTTGATGAACTTACACGAAGTTGATAATGATGTTTATTTTCGGCTAACGTTTCGACGTCTTCGTCTTCCCCAGAGCCGATGATCCGAGTCGATGGTCCTCGCTTGTTATTCGTCTCGACGTGGCAGCATCACGTGTATAAAAGGGCATCACCGAGTAAGGATGCCTCATTCGAGGAGGTGGCTCACTGAAGAAGACCTGACTCGACACGAAGGCGAAGCTGCCACGTCGAGACGAATAACAAGTGATGACCATTGACTCGGATCATCGGCTCTGAGGAAGACGAAGACGTCGAAACGTTAGCCGAAAATAAACATCATTATCAACCTCGTGTAAGCTCATCAAAAAACGAATACATATTGATTAGTGATACCGAGGTTCAAGGAAAGTCGGTTCCGAAATATTACTACCTTTTTTCAATATTTCAACATAACAAAGTATCTTATATATTGGCTGGACAGTTAAAGGAAACGCTTGATTCCGCCAAAAAGGAATATCTTTTTAGTCTTTTTAAAACTTAAATTTCAAATCAGCCAATAGCCAGTGACCTTATCTCTGATCCGGCGCACTAAGAGAAGTATCACGAAAGCGAAACGCCCTCATTAAGCTTGCTCCTAAATTTATTACCACTTCCTTTAGTTCTCCATCCCATGTAGTCAAAATATTTTATTTTCCATAATCTCATGGTCCTGATCTAATTAAGCAGTTATTTATTGCTTGCGTTTACTCAAATCTGGTCAGGATTCTTCTCTGATGAGGTACAACCTCTTGTTATAGTAGTTGGCGATGAGCATACTAAAATTCCCTTTGAGAATTTTCGTGATGGCGTCTTGATCAGCGGCTTCAGTGGACTGGGTATGAGGAATGGTATATTAACTTGTATAATTACATGGTTCCATCTTTACTGGTTGTGCGGACTTCATCATAATTTCACTTTTTAGGAGTTTCACTGGTTTAGCTATTGTGTTTGACTGGAGTCCCGAGCTCAGTGTAGCCAAAGTCTGTTTCAGGTCGTCACCACTACAGGCAGCCACTGCCTTTGTAAATCAGAGGGAGATTTTCCACCATGCGACTTCGTTTCTAGCTGGACTTCCTGATGGAAACGCTGGACTCTTTCTCTGCTTGCGAGACCCTGCTGGGGTATGAATCCCCTCACTATAAATCGCAGCCCAACACCCAGGAACACCTCCCAGCCACGATGAGGCGGTGAACTGTTGGGAGGTGAGGAATGCTACAGTATTTGAAATTAAGTTTGACATTGATCGCAAATACTCAAGGAGTTCAATTGTCAGATTTTATCATCACAAACTCTCCCAACAGTTTATCGCCTCATCGTGGCTGGGAGGGTACCTGGGTGTTGGACTGCGATGTACAGCGGGGGATTCATCCCTGGCAGGATCTCCCATGTTAAGAAGGAGTCCGGCGTTTACATCAGGAAGCCTAGCTAAGAGTAAACGAATACCAGGATCCGCCACCGTCCTGGTATCAAAGTCGCATGGTGGTAAATCTCCCTCATCCACAACGGCTGCGACTGCCTGTCGTGAAGACCTGGGACAGGCTTTGGCCAGACTGACTTCAGGACTCCAAGTAGCCATAATGGTTTAACCAGAAAGTCGCCGAAAAATGGAGATTATGCGGAGGGCCATCACAACCAGTGAGGACGGGCCATTCAAGTATCAAGTATCATCATAAACCAGGATGGCCGATTAAAAAATGTGTTATGTCAGCATTTTATTTGCTGTTCACTACAAAAAAAACGAAAGGGTATTACGTGAAATGCAGCCACAGTGGTGCTGAGATATTTGCAAGACTCCGAACCGGTGTCTGTGGTAGGGATCGAACCCGCTATTACCTTTTTCGGCGACTGAAACGTTCACCACCACACCATGTGATACTTCATTTCGCCTGTCTCTCATCTAGTTTTCTGTCTACCAATACCATCAGCAAAATCTCTTACTTTATTGTTTTTACAAAAATTTACTACTGTGTAATTCTAAAGGGATTCATAACATGATAAGCACATTACTGGCATCTATATAGATTCATCCGGCACAGTGGTTCAGCCTGGTATACCTGGCACTGCCATGTAAAAATTATTATTAAGGAGGTTCTTCGGGATGTTTCCTTTCCTTTCCTTTTTTTGAAATGCCTATAGATTTCACCGAGGCGGTCATTGAAAGGAGTGTAAGACGGCTTCATTTCTCCGCCGCACCCTTGGTTAATGAGAGGTATTTCTTCACAATTTTAGGTACATTCAATATATCTTGGAGCATTTTTCTGGTTTCCTATAAAAGCGTATTTCACTGTCATTATATAAAATAGCTCTTTTTTGTTTCCAATTTTACATTTATTTTACATGACCGCTCTTCACATCTACTGTGTGGAACCCAGCACTTCTTGAGTTCGATTCGTTTCCTCACATCCACCATATACGAACAGCTTCAAACTTTTCGTATGTGGGTTTGGTTGCATGATTCCACCAGGAATTCTGAGGTAGCCGGGCTGTAGCGTTTCCTTTTAGACTGAATAGAGTCAACTGTTCCCAGACACGTCTAATGCCAAAGACGCTGGTTGAGCTCCGTACCAGAGCCACCAGGTCTTCCATCATTCCGGAGTCAAGACATTGATGCTAGAGCTGTCTGGAAAGATCCCTGCGGTCCATAAAACCTACGTTGTATTAGTTAGTGCAATGAAGTAGTAGAATGGTAGCGTCACTCGGCTTGTTGTGTTGAGCGTGGATTTTGATTCGGATTGGCCAATACACTGAATCATAAGTTGGTGCAATGGAATGTAGTCGGATCAGTCTTGGGCACAGAATATTTACTAACTCGAACTAGAATGTTCGACACTGTATGAGTTTGCCACGCGGGACTTTTTGACATAGGCACGGAGAACAACCTTATAAATGTTTATAGTTGTAACAACAATACAATGTACACAATCTGACGATGGTTAGTTGATCGAGTGGGGACGGGCGAACTTGAGCTAAAGTTGAGTGAACACTTGAAAGAAGCTGAACAAAACAATGGAACACTGGAGCTGAGACATTGGAGAACGGAGCCACCGGAATGCCGGAATAAACGGACACTGAGGCACTGGAGCTGAAATTGGGACCTCGACAGTGACTCCATGATTAGTAGTGTTCCTCATATTCCTTCTGTAATGGATGGGGCTTTGACAGACGCAACTAGAAACAGTGCTCAGAGAGAAGTTCTAAAGGTTTTTCAGCTAGTACAATCTGATAGAGGTACTAGCACAGAAGGTTTGTGAAGTCTATGGCATAGCTTATACAGAAACTACATGTTAAAACGCGCAGCTGCTCGTATGGAAAGTTCATCTGGAAAGCGACACAAAAGCTAATACAAAAACTTCATATGAAAACGATGGAATAGCTTGTACAAAAGCTTTAACAAAAAGTACATGTGGAAGCGCTACAAAAGTTTATACAGACTGTTTATGTGAATGCGGTACAAAGCATGGAAGACAAGGGTAAATGTAGCCAGCAGTAAGCATAGTTGACATGGGAGGTATACGGTAGGATTTGAGGCAGAATCGATGCCACGACCATTCAACGACATGAAGAAAGCCAAAAATCCTCAAACAGCAGCCTAATCCGCACGCAAAATCCGATTACCTTTTAGGATGCTGATGCTAAGAAACGTGACGAATGCAAAAAGTGCTAGGAGGTACACATGTTATGTAGGTCCGTTTAAAAATTTCCGCCTCAAGTTTCCCGTCTTTCGACAACCACCTATGAAAAAGAATAGTAGACGAAAACACGAAACAAGGTGTCCACGATTTTCCCTTTAGGGCAATTTGTGTTATTTGTATGGCTGTTTTACGATCTTTCGCTCTAAAAAGTGTAGAAAGCAAGATTCGTTATCTTATCTTACTCATCACTGTTGTTGACATGTCGATTGAATCTTCTGGTCTGCATAATTTATTTCTATAGAATCCTTCCATTTTACTAAAAAGGTGTTTGGCTTGTAGGTTGCATGTCCTTTCTACTTTACGGTAAAGGTTTTCCAAAAAAAAATTATAGTCTCAAATCCCTATATATGGGTTTTTTCGACATGAATTCTTGTGATCGTTACATGAAAATTTATCAAAAAAATGTGAGACTGTAGCCAAATATCACCGCAATAGTGAGCACTACAGGGTTTATCGTATTGTATGTGTATTTTTAGCGCAGTGGTTATGTCAGTTAGCGTCATCTTTGTGGCCGTTATACTCCGAAGTGACTTCGTTCCCTGATCCGACCACATTAATCAGATGGATGGAGTCTGGTTGTGCCTTGCTAATACCTTATGACTGTGACAAGAATCACGAACCGGCGCTGAGAGGTGGCCATGGAGCTCATTGGTCTCTTTTGGTAGGCACGGTTACTTAAACTGCTCTTAAACCTCGAAATCATGAATTTGCTTGTCTTAAAACAGGCTAGGATGTCATAAGCCTTTTTTCTGGATAATCTATGAGCTGTATATCTAAAAAGTGCATTGGTAATGTGGTGTTCTCTGATGAACTCTACACAAATCCTGTAGATGTAATGAAAAATTTTCGAGCTTAGTGAGCAACAGCGGAGGTTTATTACATGTGTCATTTGTCAATTCAAGAGTTTGTAATTCTCCCCAGGCAATACCACAGGGGACACGGATGATGCAGTTGCGATGATCAGAACCACCAATACACTCAAGTCGCTGCTCACTGCCTCTAATTCACGAAAGGTGGCGCTAATTTGTGATGAATATCAGGGAACGACCTAGGACAGTTATCTCAGAGTTCGAAGGAGAATTGAATTAACCACATTCATGAAGAAAAATAGAAATCCTCAAACAACAGCAGAACTCACAATCATAGTCTGATGAGCTTTATGGATGATGGATACGAGGAAATCATTCGAATACAAGAAGTACTGGAATCCACACAACATGCGGTGTCGGGTAGTTTAGAGAGGTTCCATAGCCGTTCTCTGTGTTTTGACGGTTGAAAAGTATTTGCACTCAAACGATTCGCTCAATATTAACAAATTGACAAGTTTTACCATTGTCTCTATTGCTGAATTAGACTATGTAAATGAAGGTAGTACGTTTCTGGTAAAGGAAGTTTAGCCTGTTAGCCGAATCAGCAAACAAAAGTGTACCTGTTTTTGGACGTTAGAGGGTAAATTTTTAAGAGCAATAATAGTATTACCAAGGAATTGAAACGTGCTTGCGTATTATCTCTCCTATAGTGCTTTACAGGGTCCATGTAACGCAATGGTCGGAGGCGCCCTGCAATACACATGGGATCGATTTCCCCCTCCGTGACCCATTAAGGCTTCCATCCCTCAGAGTTCGGCAAATTGGTACTTGACTTGTCTGGAAGGATAACAGCACTGGCTCGATACATCGGTGGGCGACCACGAGTCATATCAAAAGCCAAATATGCATTCAATCGCCTTCAGTGATGCTTAATGAAGTCGAATGGAAGGCGCATTCCTCAGGAATTGGTCGACGCTGAGAGCTGTATCCTTTCTCCTTTTTTACCGTGCTTTATTTGTATTTATAAAGCATGAAATTTGCCGAAATATGTTTCGATCAGAAAGAAGTCAATCGTTTTTGGTGGCGTTGTGGCTGTTTCGTTTTAATGTTGTAATCTGGTAGATTTATACTTAAAAGCTCCGATTTGACAAGGTGGTGCGAAGAATACTGGCACACTAGTACAATCAGCGATGCAAAGTACGAACTTAGTGTGGGTATTTGGTTTTTTTTTGTTGTGCAATAAGGTTGAAATGAGGTATAGCTCTACGACGTCTGCAACGATCATCTAATTTCCTTGCTATCTTCCGTCTATGAATTCTTCACTCTGCTCATCCTGAACAGGATTAATAGAGCACTACACGAAAGACAACCATGTCAGCAAGCAGTGTTTCGTAAATTCGTGAAGAATTCAGTATGATAAATTACATCTACGTAGCAACGAGGCTCACCGAAGTATCGCAAGAGCATAGAGACCGCTCGGTTTCACATTCATCAACTTGAAGAAACCTTTCGACTCAACTGAGAAGCAGTTATGGAAGCTATGGACAGCTAAGGCGTCACTCCCCTGTATATACAAATTCTTCTTGAGCCACATTAACATTAAGCCACATTCATAACCAAGATTAACGTAAAGAGAAGGGTTTGACAGGGATACTAACGCACCGAAATTGTTTGCAACCGTCTTCGAGATTTTTATGCGAAAATTGTAATGGAACAACATGGAAGTGAAGGTCGATGCTCGGCAATCACAGTATTTTCGCTCTGCTGATAATTTCTTTCTTGTATCGTTAACCAGTATTCATGCAATACAAATGCTAGCTGACTTCGACGATGATTGTGGAAAGATCACTCTTTTGCTGAATCTCACGAAACTGATGTTCTTAGGAAGCGGATTTGTGATTTCACGCTCAGCAGATTGAAGTTCTCCAAATGAACTACGTTTTTTCGGGTGGGAAGGATAATATGGTGGATGGCTTTGCTCCACAACTGAACGTAATAAAGCGAGTGACTTGGGGGGTCTCAAGATCATCGACGTTATTTTGAAGAAGACTAAGAACGTTTGACTCTGTGACCACTTTTTCGGCTACGCGAGTCTTCCTACCTTAGCGTACATGTCGGAAACTTGGTAGTTACATAAGCTGGATGAAAGATCACTACACGTTTTGGAAAGCGCAGTCAGAAGGACGATGGAGAGAATACCCATATCATGCAAATGAGAGGCGGAATTCGAAGTTCCGAGTTAAACCTGCGATCAGAGACTAGAGGGATAGATAGTCAGAGTTCTTCATGAGGACTTTAGAAAAAGAATATGATGCTCAACGAGTCCTGAGAAAGAAAAGAACACACTGCTCTGCTTTTGCACGATCATTGGAACTTTCATGCGTGGTTGCTTGACTCACGACGACAAAGAGAGGAGAGTTGAAATACTTCATTTGTTCGGAGATAGTAGTCCTGTTTCCAATTCTTCCTATTGTTCAATGGTTTAGAAAAGCAGTCTTTACACTTAGTTAACGATGGTGGCTTTTTGAACATTGCCGACAACTTTTCAATGGCTAGAAACTTGGGGATTGAGAACTTTTCAGGTTAACAAAAGATACTTTCCTTAAAGTACTGTTTCAATTTTTATTTCATTTATTGAAACTAATTGTACCAATGCTACGCATTTTGGAGTTCTGTCATGACTTATTGGGGAGACTCTTCTTCTTTAATTTCTTCACTGTTTGGTATGTGAGCCTTGATGAAAAACGACATTAAAAAGTTTTTGTGCACGAGAAAATCCTGATTTTACCGTGGAATGTTAAGAAAGTTAGTAGCCTCTTCTCCTTAATAAAGGTCATTAAATTTCTGTAGTTTTATCTGGATTAGTAAAGCTCGCAGTGACCTGAAATCTGTTAACTTGAAGCTTAAAGGTCCAATTATTTTTGATCTGTTTTTAAGTTAAGATCCGTTCACATTGTTCTTTTTGTAATAACAACGCCTTAAAAGTAGCACATAATTTAGGTCGGATTCCTCTACGTTGATAGCACCTTATCAGGCCTTCGACCTGCTTCAACAATTGCGACTGTAGACGATGAAAATGCTTTCTATGTTTTCGCTTGCCATGGAAAGAGCAAGTAAGGTTTTTAACAGGAAGCCTTTTAAAAGCAGCTCTATTTTTTTTAATATGTGGTGATATTCTATTTCGCATTTTACTAAGGTTTCTTGCAAATAAAATTGTTTTGACACGTAAATATAATTCCTGAAGCTTTCCTGAATTCCTGGGTTTTCAACAACTGACGATAATTTCTTGGTTAGTGGAATATTTGGAGGAGCGGGGTTGATATTTTGACAGCGGTGTAAGCAATATGAAGGACATTACCCTTTCGCGTTAATTATATATATGTATGTATATATATATATATATGGATATATATATATATGGATATATATATATATATATATATATATATATACTTAAATGCTTTCCCAACGGTTTACCGCCTCATCGTGGTTGGGAAGTGTTCCTGTGTGTCGGGCTGCAAGCAGTGCTTAGCGGGGGTCCTTGATCAATCCTTGAGGAATGAGTTATACATTCAACTTCATTGAGCATAGTTGGAGGTGATTGAGTGTATATCTAGCTTTTACAATGACTCGCACTGGCTTGCCGATGTATTGAGTCAGTGCTGCTACTTTTCCAGACAAGTATAGTACCAACTTGCCGACACCGGAGGGATGGAAGGCTTGTGAGCCACAGGCGCGGGGGTCGATCCCATGTGTGCATTGCAGGGCGCCTCCGACTACTGCGCCGCACACACATTGTTATTATTACTATTTATTATTATTGTCATTAACTATTACTACTGTCTTATTGTTACTATTATTGAAACTACAGGAGACTTTCATGGCATCCATTGTGTTGATCCCAGCACTTCTTTCATTATTCGATTCGTTCTCCTCACATTCATCGTCCACGAGGTCTTCGAACGTTTCGCATTTTGTTTCGGCTGCTGCTTGAGGATTTCATCTTCTTCATGAATGACGTAAATTGCTGGTCGAGTCGGTTCTCCTTGCAAGTTTGAAGATAGCCGAGCTGAGGCTTTCCCACGTGAATTTGAGGAGAGCGTTTTATAGGGTCGAACCAGAAACTTGATTCCCTTGATTCCTGCAGCACTATCCACTCTGCTGACCCCATCCCATACCCGTCACTGTATCATCCGTATTGCATCCTATATAGTTTTCATAGAACATTTTTTAGTTCTATTTATGTTTAGAGTTATACTTCTCAAAGAAATTAAGGACGTTACTTAAATTTCTTAAATTTCTTCCTATTTTTCCCAACGAAAGAGCGCCTGTTGCAGGCGTAATCGATAAATTCAAGAACACTATCGTATCTATTTTTATGAAATCCTGCTTGTTCCTTCCTTGAAATCCTTCAATACAAGTGCTTACGCAAAAAATTGGAGAAGAATACTTTCATGGGATCAGGAAAATCAGAATTTCAGTTCCCAGGATCGACTTTCCATCAACATCGGCAGAATTTCACTTCGGTACAGTAGTAAAACACGTACTTGCTTATCATTTCGATTAAGAAAATTCTGTATGAGCAGAGATACGTTGGATAAGTTCGAGACCGGTCATTATTTTATTACCAGCTGTATTGTAGTCAGTGCATGAAGGACATTATTCGCTAAGATAGTCGACTTATCACTTTTTGTCCTTTTGGATAGCGATTTCCTATTTCGAATTGGTTATATGTAAAGAAAGGCTTTTATTTGTCAATTTACTCTGGGTTTGAGTTGTGTTTGCAGCCACAACCTAAATATTTGATTTCCAGGCACATGGGATTGTGGTCGTATTCTGTTCTTCGTCAGAGCTCATTGCAGTTGTTCGAAGTAGGATCACAGCGACGTTCAGCTGAATACATTTTGCCCGCCGATGGCCTTTCTCAGTTACGAGGAAAATGTGTTGTTTTAATGAGAGATAGATTGATTTTGTGACTATAGTATACTCGTAGTTTTACCTTTTCCATCACCATAATCACTTGACATAGAAACACATCGTAGACAAAAGTTTTGTGAAGCCGATTATCCATTTTCATTTCTGCAGAAAGTCATGTAGAAAAACTGTTTTCAGTTCTTCAAAATCGTCTTAGTAGTTTCCCCTATCATCTACAGCCGTTGACGACATTATTTAAAAGACCAAGTTCCGCCTCATGCTCCTCGACAACAGCATCCATCAACAACACGATTTAAGTTCAAAATCTATGGATGCTTCATAAGTGCAATGAATGCAGTGGGTAACACGTGAGTCTCCAGAAAGCGTAGTCGTGGGTTCTAATCTGGTCTGGGGTCTGGGCTCGGAAATATTTCAGCATCATAGTGGTTGTATTTAACATCACGTCCCGTCGTAAAGAATTGGAATAGGGAGTCGATAAAAACTTCTCCATTGATAAAAGCTTTTGGCGTTCATCGATGCTGATGGAGGTCCTACACATTCGACTTCACTAAGCACCATAAAGCTGGTTCTCTCTGCACGGTGATTTGCGGTGACCCATACGTCCGTATTTTTATTTTCGCATGCAAGTTTGGTGCCAGTTTACTGACTCCGAAGAGAGAAAGGACTTGGTTTACCTGAGGCGAGAGGTTGAGCAATCCTGTTCTGCTACAGAGCATCTCTAACCATTCCGCTTCCCGTAATTCACATAGTTGAACAATATGCGTTTTCGTGCAGTTTTATGTATGCTGCACTTGATGATGCATTTGACGAAGAAGGCAAATAGTCGAAAAGCGACTTGTTGTTTTCTAAGAATAGTCCTGAGAATCTGGAGAACATAACTTCAATACTCATGAATATGATTACATAGCTTATTAAGCGCTATTTTTTCAGTAGGTTCATTTTGAGGTGCATGAAAGAAGACGTACACCACATCTTTCTTGTAATCCTTCGGCTAGTGCGTGATTTATAGTTACTTTAAATTGATTGAAATGATGGTCAAGAAATAAGGAAATAGCTTCGTCCATAAGTTCAGAATTAGACATGCTGCCACACATCCTTTATCTCTACCGTAAACGAAAATCTAACTACTTTAGTTTCGTACTGTTTACAAGCCAATAAGAGATTACCATTAGCCTTTTATTGCTACTTGTTGATTGTTTCATCTCATTGCTCTTCACGTATCGCTCATATGTATGTGTAGTAGAGATTAAAGATTTTTTCCTATATATTTCTATGATCCCGTCGTAAAATATTGTACGGATCCGGCCACTTCATTTATTCGTTTCGTTGTCTTCCATTCATCATCCCTGCAAGACTTCACACTTGCACTTGGGTTCGGATGCTATCTGTTTTCCTTCCTTTTTTGATGTCATTCCAATGCTTGAATTCATTCTCAACTGTGGATGCTAGCATTGTAACCTTGGTTAGAGAACCAATGATGCTAGCTATCAGAGGTCACCACAACTCCCATTAATCCTAAGCGGAAACTGGCAAACTCTATCCGTCATTGTGGTGCGTCAAGGACGATCAGTTTGTTATGACTGTGTTTGGTACGAAACTAACTCTAATTTAGGCCGGACCCGGATGGTGTAGTGGTGAAGTGCGCTGCTCCCCGGTAAGGACAACAGCGCGTGTTCGTTCTCCACTGCATACACCTGTGGTCCGGAGTTTTGTAAATATCTCAGCATTTCATACGAGTTATATTTCGCAACATAACCTGCCATTAAGAAGAAAAAAGCATTCGTGCGGATTTGCCATGCGAGACCTTTGTTGTTGCCACAGTGGCAGAGCTCAGGGTTGGGTAGCTGAACCCTCTATAACAATAATAATAATACAATAATAACGCCACCCAACAGTGTACCGCTTTTCACCAGGAAGCCCAGCTAAGGGTAAGCCAACACCAGGAACCACCACCGTCCTGCTACTAAACTAGTCACATGGTGGCAAATCTCGCTTTGATCCACACCACGCAGGCCAGACTTTGGCTAGGGTCATATCGGGTACCACAGTAGTCAGACCAGCAAAACTCAGTACAATGGAGATTATGTTGGGGCCTCACAACCAGTGAGGACGGGCCATCCAGGTATCCAGGTAAGTTACTAAGGTACACAACTCCGAAGAGTTTCGTGTGGAAAATGTGAGACATCTGGGCAATGTTTGAAGCCGAGTCACATAGATAAGAAGGAAACGTGTAGAAGAGATTGGAAGCGGCACTGAATTCTATAACAAATTGATTGAAAATCACTCAGCTAGAAAGAAATGAGGGGCAATTATTAATTACTGTGGTAACCATTCTACTATTCACCAAATTTCAAATCTTCATTGATCTATGGCTTTTCCTTGGTGTGTGACAAAGATCTTGTAAAGAAATCACATTCTAGTGAAAAAGGTGACCAATGTAGGATGTAGTGATTGAGCCGAGACACGTGTTTACATCTCCTCGTGCTGAAGGTACGAACCAGATCCATGCAGCTGGACAGGCGTGTGGTTCTGGTAGAATTCATTTGTTCACTTTGGATTTGCTAGTTAACTCTACTAAGCAGTTCCGGAGTATTTGACATACTCACTAGTATTAAGACCTGTTTTGCAATGATACTTCCTTCATTCAGCAGCATAATGTCTAGTCAGTAAAAAGATTTCGAAAAGATTGTGGTATAGTGACTAAAACAGCGAGTATTTAACCACAGTGATGCTGAGACATCTTCAGAACTCCAAATCACATATGCCCGCGGTGCGGACCGAATACGCTAGCCCACGCGTTCACGACCAAACCATGCGTGTCCCTCGTTACCGCCTTTCTCTCACGTAGTTTTCTATCTAACAGTGCTCCCGGAAAGGCTAATAGCGTGTGCGATCCCCACCGCGGATACCTGTGGTCCGGAGTTTTGCAAATATCTCACCATCATTGTGGTTGTATCACAGATTGTAAAAAAATTTTGCCGTAAAAAAAGAATAAGCAATAAGTAAAAGGCGTCATCATTGTGATAAATGGTTTGTTCATGAATTAGCTTCGTTGTGCGTCGTTTTCTTTCTCAGGAATTGTGAGGTTGTTATACAGCACACGTTTATTTTCGTACAAAACGCATACAATACAATAGCAACCGATGTATCGACAGTGTCACCTTCTTCACAGCCTGGTGAGGTATACTGATGTGCAATCTATAGCCCCAAGTGGTAGCTTCGTGGTATAGACTTCTAGTAAACAACTGATACAGTAAGTAATTGTGCAGAATATAGCACAAATTGGGAGAAAATTGAATTGCGAAACGCCATTAGCATAGATGAGATCTGGTGGACGATCTACAGAATTAGCTGGACATCGTCTACCATCCTTGTGACTCTCGAACGAAACGAATGTCATTCAGCATCACAGTAACACATTTCGTGTATGTAGCATTTGCATATGCCATACCAAAAGCTGTACCATAAGCGCCTCGCCGGTACCAAAAGCTCGATGAAAAACTTATGAAAACAATTTGTTGCTGAGATATTTGCAAAACTCTGGACTGCAGGTGTCTATGGTGGGAAACGAACGCGCTATTGTCCTTTCCAGGGAGTAACGCGTTTACCACCACAGCATGCGGGTCTTCCAATTGTAATAAGCAGAAAATAAAAGGTAAAACATTATGATTTCAACTACAGCCATAGCTTAACTGGGTTCTATGCCGATTTGCGCTCCCCAGATCAACCCCGCTGACGGATGATTGCTGTGGCAAAGATCGATAGAACCAGCTGAGAGACAGTCGAAACGAAGAACCCGCATGGTGTGGTGGTGAACGCGTTACTCTGCCTGGAAAGGACAATAGCGCGTTCGTTTCCCACCATAGACACCTGCAGTCCAGAATTTTGCAAATATCTCAGCAACGTTTTGGTTGTATTTCGCTTAGTACTCTGCCGTGAAAATTGTAGTAGGCAGAAAATAAAAGGTAAAACAATTTGTGTCGCCGTGGCTAATAAAATGGGGACATGGCTTGCATAAATAAGAGAGCTATTTCTCATGAATACTTGCACAATATACGAAAGATACCCCAAATCATAAATGTTGGCCACCATCCGTCTTGAAACAAAAATGGTGCAGAAAAACCCTCGATATCCCACACCTTAAATGTTTACAACAATCTGTTTTGAAACACAGATGGTGCAGAAAACCCGAGATACCCCGTACCGTAAATGTTTTAAACAGAGATGGTGCCGAAAAACCTGAGATACCCCACGCCATAAATGTTTGCAACAATCTCTTTTGAAATGCAGATGGTGCAGAAAAATGGTGCAAAGAAAAAAGCCAAATGCGGACATAAAAATGAGCGAGAACTTGCAAACTACTTCACGTGTCAAACAGAGTAATGTGAGTGAAAAGAATAAGAAGAGCTCAGTAATAAGGAAAGCACAACCACTTATCCGCGCAACAAACAAATGAATTCCTCAACGAGCGTAGTTCGTGTAAAGCTGTAAAGCATCGAGAGCCCCTGTCGTAGAACCATGTTCTTGGTTAGGATATAAATCCATCACTACTTCTCGGACTGCACATTGAAATTGCGCCTGAACATTGACGATACATAACAGTATACAAATATTAGATGACAACAACACCATTGGAGTCAGAAGCATTGTGGTTTTATCGTGTCGCCTGATTTCCTGGTGGGTGCGCTCGAAGTCCTGGGCCATAAAGTTGCTTCTTTCTTCTTATAACTGAATAACCTCGCTATAGTTTAGCTTAACAGTATTATTGAGGCACTGAATAAAGTAGACAGGTGCCCGCTTGGAGGTGGTGTACTTGCTCATCAGGATGAAGCCAACTATGAAGGCTAAGAGAGGGCAACTGAAGTGGGTAGTCGATATCCCTGCGCACATTGGTTTTGAATGAGCCCTCGATCTACGGCACACTGCGTCTTGATCTGCTTCCCTACGACCATAACAGCAAAATTGTTAAGCTTCTTCTCCACAAGATCTCCAATACCTAAATGTAAACTGTAAATACCATTCGAAGATGGGCATTGGTGCTGGCTTCCTCCTTCGTACTTTGTATATTCGTTATTTATTTGTAATTTTTATGTTTTACCAACTAGATCGTGCAGCGTTTCGCTAGAGGTGTCCTACAATACACCTGCGTTTGATCCCACGACCCAAGGTCACCGAGCCTTCCATCCCTCTGGGTTAGGAAATTGGTACGGGACCTGTTTGGGAGGATAGTAGCACTTTCTCGACTCATCGGTAGCACGCCAGAATCATTGTATAGATCAGGTATGCTTTCGATCATCTCTAACGATGCCTGATGAAGTGCCTACTTCAGGGAGTGATCAACGCAGGGACCTTTATCCTTTATCCCTTCTCTTTTTACTGAGGGTACAGGTTGCATAAAACTAGGTGATAACATTTATTGCATTACCTCTAGCAGCAATAATACTTCACAACGTGGATCAAATTATTTGAACAGAACAAATGTAAGGGATAGAAGGTGATAGACTGTAACTCGGCGAAAAATCAGATCTAAATGTTCAATGCAAACAGCTGCTCATTTTTACAACTTTTTTTGTTTCCTCTCTGCATATTCTTGGAATCTATGGAATTTCTTGAGTATTATTTAATCACCAAGGTGCAATATGTGCTCTACGATGACTGAGAGGAACTTAAAAGGAGACCAGAAGACTTGTCCTAAAAGTTGTGTAGACTCGGCTACAAATTCCATCGCTGATCAACAGGAAATAAGGGCGTCTAAGTGGATGTGGTTTGTATCCTGTGTCTCGACTCGAACACAAACCTATAATCAAGTGAATAGGATTTTCATAGGAAGCTTTCCGTGGAATCTTCCAAGTGGTCTAAATTCCTCGTTCGTAATGGAGACCAAGAATATCCATGAAGCTTACTATTCATATTCTATAGGTAACATAGTGATTAATAAAAAGTAAAGGATAAAGCTCTCGCCGTTGATCAATCCTTAAGGGATGCGCCATGCATTCGACTTCAATAAGCATCGTTGTAGGTGACTGAATGCATATCTGGCCCTTACAATGACTCGCAGTGGCCTACCGATGTATCGAGCCAGCGCTGCTATCCTCCCAGGCAAGTCTGGTACTAATTTGCTTCGACCCCAGAGGAATAGAGGGCTTAGTGAGTCACGAGTATGGAGATCGATCCCATGAATATATCTCGGGGTGCATCCTATTACCGCTCCACACGCCCCCTCCCCATAGTGATTAGTCAACAATATTACACTAAAGCAACGAACTATACTGGAAGCGTAATGAAGCAGTGCATATAACTCATTCCAAATTCGTGCTATATTTCTACCGTTGCGGCTCGTGACATATTTACTACTGCGTATTTTTATAAACCACCTTTTTTGGCGCAGGATCTTGTTTGTTTGTTCTCAGTGTTTTCTAATATAAAACGTTGTTCTTATGGTTATGTTAAGTGTTTTTTTTTCGACAGCGTTCAGTATATTCCGGTTATATTCCATCTGGTCTGAGAGCAAGATTTTGTACAGAATATGCGAATACATCTAGTGAAAATCACCTGTATCACATGTAGTCCCCTTGATCGTCCAGTGACTCGAGCGAGCGCCAGTAAATTTTCCATTTCTCCCTGTTGCGCGCAAGAGTATCCCAGTGGGTTCTGCTCGCTCTAGGGACTCGTCGAACATCATATAATTCTTCTAGACTCTTCGTAACGAACTGTGACCATCGGGTCGGTGGTCTTTCTGCACTACGTTTAACATCCCGAGGAATCCAGTCACTAACGGCTCTTGTTCATCGGTTGTCATTCATACGCAATATGTGTCTGACCTACCTTTCTTCGACTGTTTAGCGTACAGAACGGCATCTTTGATTTTCGATCGTTGACGCAGGTCGGAGCTTCGGATCTCTTTCATTACTTGCGTGACAAAGGATACTCCTAGCATCGTCCTTCCGACTGCACGCTCAATAACGCTGAGTGATTTTTCATTCTGCTTACGCAGCGACCACGTTGCTGATGCATACGTTAGGGCCGGAAGTGCCGTTGAGTCATAAAGATGGGCACGGAGTCGGGTGTTCTTTGTTCTCTTCACTACATCCTCGATGCTCTTGAATGCTCCCCAAGCCGCTCGTTTTCTTCTGCTCAGCATAGGAGCTAGGTCGTTCATCATATTGATTTCCCGCCCTAGATAGAAGATATAACTGGAGCATTCGGAGATATTCGTTCCGCTGAGAGTGAATGAGGCATACGAAACCGATCCGTTCCTCATAAACATCGTTTTTCTGAGCTTTAGTCGAAAACCAATCTTTCCGCAGGCTCTATCATAGTCGGCAAGCAAACGTTCCGATTTGCTAATGTTTTGTATTACAAGGACCATTCCATCAGCAAAGCGAAGATGATGTAACTCCCGATCATCGATTTTCACTCCCATATTATCTCATTCCAATGTTCGCATTACGTTCTGAAGGGTGGCGGTAAATAATTTTGGCGAGATGATGCCGCCTTGCCTAACTCCTCTTTTGACATCAATGTTAATATCGTTGTAGAATGGCGATATCTTGGTTGTGAAATTTTTTTACAGCTCACGAAGAATATTTATGTACTGAGAAGGGACTCATTAACTAACCAGGGCTTCCATGACTGCTTCTGTCTCAGTTGAACCAAAGGCCTTCTGTAAATCGATGAACGTGGAACAGAGCAGTCTTTTGTACTCCCACGATACTTCAATGGGCCTTGCTATTGTGTGGATGTGGTCCATCGTACCAAATCCTTTTCGAAACCCTGCTTGCTCACATGACTGCCCTTCGTCCAGTGTTCTGTCAGTCCTGTTTAGGTTGACTCGAGTGGAAAGTTCGTAGACGACAGACAGCAAGTAGATTGGGGGGCGATAGTTGCCGATATCGTGTAGATCACCCTTCTTGAACAATAACACGGTTTCATGGTCTTCTACTGAGTAGGGACCTTGCATTCAGACAGGTAACGTGTGAAAAGCCGAGCCAGTGTGTTTACCAGGACTGGCGGAAGGTTCTTCAGGTGTTCTGATCCTATACTGTCCGGACCTGGTGCTGTTCGATTTCTCACCGACGAAATGGCATGTCGGATTTCGGAAGGGAGAACCGGTGGTACAACATATCGATCCTCCTTTATTTCATATGGCGGAAGGTGAACGTGGCTAGCTTCTGGGACTTCGGTTTTGGAATTTGCGGCTTTTTCTCCTTTCCCCGAGAAGCAGAATCTTGCACGAAGGAGACGGTAGTCTGATCCCGTGTAGAATTTTGGGACAACAGCGACATCGATTAGGCAAAACCTTCTATTTACTATGATGTGGTCTATTTCGTTAAGGTACCCTCCATTGGGATACTCCCACGTCCAGCGCCGAGGGTGGGGCCTCTGGAATTGCGAGTTACCATGGATTGCCTTGATCGCCATGACAAACTCAGATAGCCGCTCACCCTGCTCGTTCCATTCTAATCCGTGGGTTCCACTGTGACGTTATTCAGACCTTCTTCTTGGTCCAATCTTGGCGTTGAGATCTCCAATGATGACCTTGTGTGGTCTTCTCTGTCGAACTTCTCTGTCTCCAAGTCCATATAAAACGATTCGACTTCGTCTTCGTCATAGTTTGATGTTGGCGCGTAAACGACGAAGATTGTCAAAGCCGGATTTGACCCACGTCTTCTTAATCGTAAACGTTCGATTTGGGTTGTAAGTTGTTCGAATGAATCAATGTTCATGGACAAACTCGTGTTGACGAGAACGCCGACGCCGCCGACTCCTCTACTGTTGCATGTTCCCAGGAACAGTTCTTCTCCAGTGTCATAGACGGCATTGAAATCTGACGTCTTCTCGTCTCGGCCAGGCCGATAATGTCGTGCGTTATCCTTCTTATTTGCATGAGCAAGGGTTCTATCGCGGATTCGGTTCTACCAAGGACTCGGATGGAAGTATAGGTGCATTGTAGGTACAGATCGTCACCATAGTTCTTTGAAGTACTCGTCCTTCCCAACGCTACCGCATTGGGGGTCTTTCAGGGTCAGAAGAATGAAACCCGTTTTTTTTTACTGTGTTTAGCACTTTTGATACCCACGTATAGCTTGCTGGGCTCTGAACGTGGGGGCTGGGTGTACTCACGGGTAGCTTGCCAGGCTCTCCCAGAGTGGACGTGTAGATTATTTGTTGTAGGCGACTCCTAACCGCCTCCCATATACTTACGTGTCACTTGAGTGCAGGGTTTTGGCCGAATTGACTCGTAGAACACAATCCTCATAAGCGAGAACGCACCCACGCTCACATCAGCTCGAGATCCCTCATATGAAGGAGAACCGTGGTAGTGATAATAGTAGGTGGCGTTACTGACCAACCATCAAACAAGTTAATGCACGGATTACTGCTTGGTTCATTACGGCTTTTAAGGATATTTCTGAATATTTCGTTGCTTTCTCAATTTTTCCATAATTTTGCTTGCGTTTCGAATAAGTTTGATCCAATTCGGTCAACTGTTTGGGCCTGTAGATGCCTATGTCTCTGGTAGTGATATAACTTTTCTTAATAACTTTCTTTTGACTAATACATTGTTGTAGTTCCAAGAAAATTGCTGGAGATTCGTTTGCTAGTCACTGTTGATAGCTCCTGTTTACAAGATGGCGCTAAGGAATCTGCGAAGTCGAAATCAGAGTCCAAATCAAATGCTACACCAACAAGAACGTTGCGTTCAGCTCTCAGCTGTACTAGTCGGTAGTTGAAAGAGCTTCATCGTTCGAGGGTAGCTCAACATCTGTGATTTTTATCGCTGTTGCCCTTCCATCACCATTTTACCCTCTCTTTTCACCCTTCTTCCTTCGCAACTCATTCGCTTAGGTAGTAATATTGTTAAGGGGCACGTGTGGATCGGTGGTCGGAGGCGCACTGCAACACATACACACGCACACGCACGAGATCGATCCCCGCACCCCTGGGCCACCAAGCCCTCATTCCTTCCGGCGTCAGCAAATTGGTACCATACTTGCCTGGGAGGACAGCAGCACTGGCTCGTTACATCGACAGGCCATCGCGGGTCATTGTAAAGGCCAGATATGCATTTGATCACCTCCAAGCGATGCTTAATGAAGTAGTATGCATGACGCATCCCTCAGAGATTGATCAACTCCGAGAGTTTCATCCTTTATCCTTTTAAAGTCCCATGCTTTTGCTACTCCACCAAAAACATATTGCAGTTCTTCTCAATTCTCATGTAATCACTACATGTTGTTAACACAGCAACTGTATCTAATACTTACGTTGTTCAGGAGTGCTCTACTTCCCTGAATCGTCTTCCTTATTGCTAAAACAACCTTGTCATCGCCATCACATTCTTGCGCTGTAATCAGGTAAGTACTTACGCCGCTGTAGTTATAGTAATATTGTTACATGAACAGTGTTTCCTAATCAACTCCCATGCCCTCATAAACCTCCTACAGTGCATCATCGTCAGTGTAATTTATTTGGTCATACTACTACTCATTGAGCCACTGCACTTGTAATTTATTTTACATACATTTCTCGTGTCATTGAATTTCCGCGTAAACATTATATGTATAAACGGTTTAAATACCACGCTTGAGGAGGTTTCACTGCGGCACACAAGATTATACCAATAAAAGTTTCACGTGGCGAACTAAGGAAGCCGATCATTCCATCCACTGTTGGCGGACAGAGGACAAATCCGACCAACTACTATTCTATACTCCACTGGCCAACCTATACAAATAAATCCAGTAGTGAATGATTTATTGTTCACACCCATTTAATGTCTATATTTTGTGAATATTCGTATGACTTCCTGTCAATAGAAAAACTACCAGGCCTCGGAAATAAATTTATTACGCAGGGCTACGATATGTCATACACCAGTTCCCACACGGTTCACTCCAACAAGCTTGCTTTCGAATCTGCGTGGCGCAGAAAACGACAGTGACGACCGCAGCTAGAGTACTGAGAAAGTAAATCGCAGAGCAGCATTGAGGATCTAATATGTTGAATTGTGGTCTTCTATTAAGTTCTTCTTTTTAAGACGAACTCACGACATCAAACTGTTTGTTAGACAAGTTTGAGTAGAAATAGAGGAACTGAAAAATACCTCAAAAGAACGCAACAACTGTCTTCATCACTACTGAATCTAACTAACTTCACAAGCTTTCTTTCTACGTGCCTCTGCTGCACCTCTGCGCTGCGCATGAAGAAAATCGCCATTTCCTATGGCATCCTTTATTTACCGCTTTTGATGAAATGAACCTTTAGATCGGTCGATTTTACTTTGCTGGGTTTACTTTTTACTGTTGTGTTGTAGTTGTTAGCCCACTTTTGCTAATTTCTTCCTCCGTATCCACCTCGACTGGAAGATTTTTTAACCTGGGTGTATTTCCAAAATATATAACACTTCTCCTAATTCTGTTTAGCTAATCACGAAGCTATTCTCTCTTATTACCAGTGTTAATCCTTACACTTCAGGCTATTTCAGTTCATATTGACTTTTTTATTGGTTTATTTCCAAATGTTTATACACAAGTTTAACTACCCAGGTCTGAAACAGTGTTTAAAAATATCTCTTAACAATCTTAAGACCTGTGTATCACTCGTGAACAAAGGCAGAGAATTCCCGCGCCACTACCATATCAAATGCTGATTGTTTCAGGACTCTCAATTAGGTGACATAGCCACGCAAACGACCCAGATAGAAATCAGCGTAAGAACACACACTGCACTTCCATGTTGCCTGTCAAGATAAGTTCACACTCGGTCGTCCTCGCGATGTGGGATCTTCGTCACCGTATTGAGTCGAGTCTTCTTTAGTGGACCACAGCTTGAATGAAGTAACCTCAATCGGTTGTGTCTTTATATACAGGACTGTTACTGACGATACTGATTGCCTGTTGATATTAATTTGTTTTAAATTGGCAATCCATCCGACAGCGTTCGGTATTAGATAAGCTTACATATACCGAAGTTATAATATTGCTAACCAACGTTCATTTAACTTCGGTAATGAATAATCAACAAGCAAATACTAATCGGAGATCACGCAACAGCGTATATTTTTACATCACTGGATGCTTAAAAATGTTTCGAAGACGGTACAAACAAAGTGACACCAGAACAAAATAACTTCGGATTCTAAAAGCCAAAAACTAGTCTGACGGCGGGAAATCGCATACAACGCCAGTGGTATCGAGTGCAGAATAAATAAATATATTTTTCAGAGGACGTCCACCTTCTGATAAAGCCTGAAAATAGGCATAAAATGGAAGTGACGAATACCTTATCTAATTGAAATAGAAATCCAGAGTAGCTTGGTGATAATATAGGCCACTGTCTACTTCGCGTAGAATACTCTCTAATCCTCTTCTAAAAATATACTGTACCTAATTGGCGACATTTCGTAGAGAACACTCCAGAAAATAGCAAATGTTCTCTAACCATCCACAAACTTGAAGCTAAACTGTGGTTTTGTTGAGCTATCTAGATCATATTTCCTTGTGCAAGCTTTCAAATCTTATTTATTATAACCGTCTTAGCCTGATGTGCTTTCGCGTACTGAACGAGCTCCTCATAGTGCATTGGGTAGGAAAACCCGAGTATACACAGTGCTCTCTGCATCCAACCCAGAGATAACAGAAGCAGCAGTCATCCTTCCATTCGCTTAGGCACTGTTCATACAGTCCTCATCTAGTTCTTGTTTCATTAATTCGTGCACTAGAACTTAACATCTGTGCTCGTAAGTCAGACAAAAGGGTATTAGCAACTATACTATGTCATAGACACACAGTTTTACCTCACTGATGTATGGAAACTACTCTTTCCTTGTGTAAACTTAACAGGTTAACCTCATTTTAGTGCTATTGTTTCTACGCAACCGTTTAATTAGCGTTTGAGACTTGAACTGCAGCATCCACAAGTGCTAAATCCTTGAGGGACAAGCATTATCCAATGAGCACAGCAATAGCGATAATACATTTTTACAAAATAACAGTGATAAACTCGAATTCTTAGATTAGCAGTGAAAAAGTATTTACAATAATTATTGCCGAGTGAAACATCAAACATACCTTAACCGCTTCCTGACCAACAAAACCACCAACTATCGAGCAGACTGGTGAGTTTTGAGGTCCGAAGAAGCTGCAAAAAGAAAAAGATTAACATGAAAGGATTAATCGCCCTCAATAGAAGTTCATAAATAGCAAACTTTTCGAACAAACAACTTACTAATCAAATTCTTCGGGTTTCACTGACTGTTTATCAACATCGTGATTACCCAGCAACACCTGCAATGGGAAAATCCAGAACACGTGAAAAAATCTCGAACTCCTTATTGTCAAATTACCTCTTCACACCACAATTTGGTGAGGATATTCACATCCACGTCCTCGTTCTCCGTCAATATCTTCTCCTTCTGTGCACGAAGCATTGCTAAATCCAACGGCTTTTTTTTGGTGGATAAAAAAATGTTTCGAAAAAATCACCTTTGAGCGGAAAATAACTACTAGGGATCAGTCGTTTGCTTTTGCGAATAAGATGCTTCCTTGACCAGTCAACATTAAAAGCCTCTTCGAAACGTGGATATTGCATCACCTACAGGCGAAATTAATTCGCATCAAATCAATAAATCGAAATGAATATAACAAATAGAAAAAGTACAGTTTGTTCTTCCATATTGCCTATAAAAGCATCAACGGTGCAAAGTTGCCGACATTTGATACCATTAATATTTATTCAGATACACATACGTCCACAAAAATCTTCAAGCGCTACAAGTTTGAAAAGTTAACAGACTTCGTACAACTGACTTCGTATTTGTTGAAGCGAACCGCTACCGACAAGCCCTAGTAATAATTATTAGAAAAAAGCTGTAGTCTTCATGTTTGGCAAAAAGCGCTACCTATCTTATCGTCTGTGTATGAAGTCTGCCATGAATCTTTTTTTTTTCAACGATAAGAACAACAGCAAAGAATCAGCCACATACCAGTTCCTCTAACTGATTGTGCTCTGCATCAACATCTACAACTGTCTCGGAAGCCGAAGTGCCACCATCACCTTCGCCTACCCAATCTACTCTCTCTTTTTTTATAACAGCACTAAAATTCTCAAATATGCCTATTTTATATATAGCTTTGTACATAGTAACTTCTAAGATAGAGCTGTCATCCTTATACCTAACAAAACGATGGTTGTTGAAATCAAAGAAGGAGTACCCCATCCAGCCAAACACGCTGCACGCAATAAAGCTGAAAAAAATTGTGTAAAACTGACGAAAATGCTATAAACCTTGCGACAACAAACTATAGGCATGCACAACACACGTTGTGTACGATCATACATGGCTAAAGGAACTACGATCAATCGAGTGAAACTAAAACTATTTGAGTAAAATCTGAAGTTACGTAGTTCATTCAACTTTACTACGAAATATTCTCCGGCAGCGCTGGTAAGAAGAGTTCGGAGCGTTCAAAATCTAATCAAAAACACGACCTGTACCTATAACACACGGTCATCTCGCAAAAGTTTCCAAGATCGACTTTCTATTAACCTTGGCATTAGATTATAAATTCCTTTTCTTTCTCAGCAATCGAGGGGTTGTTAAACAGCATACGATTACTTCCAAACAATAACACACATACAACACAACCGTGTCTGACATTTCGGCAGAATCGCCTTCTTCAAAGCCTGGAAGTGTACACTAATACGCAACTTACTCGGTCAAACGCTTCAACAGCACAAGCGGAAAGATGAAAATCTCAGCAATAATTACAAGATCTACGCCTTCTCGAAAAACCAACTTTTTTATTTGCCTTCCACGTGTGAACTTAGGGCATTCCTCTCTGCCATTCACAGTAGGATTTTTTTTGCATTTACCCAAAAATCCTCGAGGAGCTCGCGCGTTGGTGTTTTAGGACCCCGTGCCAGGATAGCGACTTTTGCATCAATATCGTCTCCGCTATGCTTTTGTATCCTATGCGTCTCTAGCGACGTACGTTGCCTTACTTTTCGTTTGCCATCTAGGTCTAGGTGTCCATTTATACGGATAGTCAAAGGTCTGCCCGTTTCGCCAATATATTCATCTCCACGAGTACTACAAGAGATCAGGTATATCATACCTGAACTCATGCAGTCACCGTCCCTGCTTGAATGCATCGCTTGTTCATTCAGCAGCTCATGGCGCTCTTAAAGGAGTGCCTAAACTGCTCGATTTTCAGATGGTCTGGGAAATATTTCGCGAAAAAAAGGAAATTGGCAATGGAACAGCGACTGGCACCAAGCCTTGCCACTACGTTTATTTCTGAAGTAGAAGCCCCTGTTCTCGGTCTCCGGCCGCTACTCTACTGCAGGTGCATAGATGATTGTTTTGTTATCTTCTCTACGCTAAAGAAGATGGACAAATGCTTTGAATAATTGAAAGAGCAGTCTGAGTACATTAAGTTCCCCCGAAAAAAGCCGAAAGAAAACTGGATTCCGTTTCTAAACGTTCAAATAAACCTATCAAGTAGCGGTTACATGACAAAGTGGCACCGAAAGCCAAGTAATAAAAACATCCTGGTTCATTTCCTTTCTTCCCACCCTTCACATACAAAGAGGGCGCTTGGAATAAACATGTTTCGAACATTCATCTCTGTGTACATAAGTAGAGAACTAAAGGAAGAATCGCACGACTTGGCTCGGCAAATAGCCATCTCCAAAGGCTACGAAATAGTCACCTCATGAGATACGTTTAGAAGGAGAGCGACGCGCCCACGCGAAACACTTGGCCAAAAGAAAGTCCCGTTTATGTTGCCTTTTATAAGCGATGAAGTAAACGTAGCTATTAAACGATGCTTAAGAAGGGCAGGTCTAGAGGAATCGGTAGCGGTAGTTGAAATAACACCGACTACTCTACGTTGTCAATTAGTTCGTAACCGCCTGTATGACCGTCTATGTGAAACAACAAATTGCGTAATTTTCCCTTACGGCAGGGACGGTGAATGCATGAGTTCAGGTACGATATACCTGATCTCTTGTAATAATTGCGGAGATGAATATATTGGCGAAACGGACAGACCCTTGTGTATCCGTATAAAAGAACACCTAGATGGCAAACGAAAACTAAGACAAAGTACTCCACTAAGCACGCATAGGATACAAAAGCACAGCGGAGACGATTTTGAAGTAAAAGTCAATATCCTTGCACAGAAAACTAAAACAATAGCGCGAAAACTTCTTGAGGCTTTTTGGATAAATGCCAAGAATCCGAAGATGAACAGCAGGGAAGAATCCCCTGAGATAACACGTGATCTAGCCCCGTATCTCCGAATTGATTTTTGATGTGGGGTGGTGCAGTCTCCGACCATATGGGAGTCTGAGCGGCTGTTCTTCTTCGGTGGAAGGCAGGTGAAAAAAAAGCGGTGCGTTTTCCGAGAAGCCGGTAATCGTGTAATTATTGTTCAGATTTTAATCTTTCTGTTTGAGTTGTTGAAGCGTTTGACCTAGTATATAACATATCAGTGTACCCTTCCAGGCTCTGACGAAGGCGATTCTGCCGAAACGTCAGCTACGGTTGTTTTGTTTGTGTATTACTGTATGGAAGTACACGTATGCAGTTTAACAACCTCGCGATTGCTGAGAAAGAAAACGACGAATACATGGTCAGTTGCACCTGAATCCTCCAAAGAGGATCAGGTCATGGAGGAAAGAAGGATAAACTACGATATCATCAGATTGGTAGCGACGAAACGATGATGACAACTCAATGTCATCTCTGATACCGAAGAACAAATATTCCTGTGAAAAATGCGACAACAGTCGAGTCGGCAGCGTTGGTGTCCACGGCACAACACAACTTTGGCGACGAACATGGATTCATTCGAACAACTGACAAACCGAATCGAACTCACAAATCCAGAAGTGGCGCTCTCATTCCTGAACGTGGTAGTCTCCCAATGGAAGGTGGCATAGCAAAAAAAAACCAGACCATAGTAAATCGAAGGTTATGTTTAACCGATGTCGCTATCGTCCAAAAATTCTATTTGAGGCCGGATTATCGTCTCCTTCCGATAAAATTCCACTTTTCACGAAAAGGAGAGAATGCAACAACTTTAGGAAACGAAATGCCAAATCCAGCGTGAATCTGGATCTATTTAGATCGTTAGTTGGCTCTTAGGAAAATGTCCTTAGTTAGAAGCTCGACGAGGAGTACTACCGGCTCATTTAACACATTCATGTTAGCGCTAGGAAAGTTGAGAACTGAAAGGTCAACAACAGACACCTGTCTCCAGGAACACTAATGCCATAAGGTAAAATTGCACGAATTGTACGGAATCGTCAACTCATCTTGAAGTTGCAGAGCTGTGTAGAAAGCCGATAAAAGATTTCAAGGATGGAAGAGCGGTAGTAACGACAGAATTTGAAAAGACTGCGAAAATCATTTGCAACCACTTTTCCGGCAACTTCCCAAATTATCAGGCTGAGACGATCGTACTCCAAGACGGAACAGTCAGAGCTTCCATAAAAGCAATGGAAAAAACCATCCAACACTAAGCCTGTGATTTCAATAACCACGTCATCCTTCCCATATACGAAATTACAGATGGATTCATCGAGTCACCGACTCTCCTTTCCAGAAACCAACATGGTGTTTCGCCAGTGAATAACCGAAGAACATGTGGTAAGATTAGATGAGACCTGAACACGTACCTTCCGTCAGACGTAATCAAAATACTGGCTCGGCTCATCACATGTTTCCTGTCGAAATACAACGTTCCTAGTCCACATAAGAGCAACAGCTCCCTGTTATTAAACAAAAATGAAGACCCACACGACAGCGGGAAATATTGCCCAGTCTGCTTTCCGTGTGCCGTCTACAAGCTCTTCACTCAATTTATCCTCAACAGGACTGATAGAACACTAAACAAAGGACAGTTACGTGAGCAATCAGGATTTTTAAAGGGTTCAGTACAGTGGATCACTTCCATACGATAACTTCAATGAAGCATGACGAAAGCACAAGAGGCCGCTCTGTCTCCCATTCATCGACGCCGTGAAAGAAGCTGTAGGCCGCCAATATAAAAAACGCTCGTGAGTTACATACAAATCTCACAACAAGGATTTCATTATTTTATAAGCACATTAACACTGACTTAAAGAGGGAGATTCGGCAAGGCGATATGATCTCGCTAAAAATATTTACAGTTACCATGTCATGCAAAAATTAGAATGTGATATAGTTCTTGTAACACGACGAATTATTCAGGCAAAACGATATGTAGCCGACTTAGACGAATGTTGGTTTTCGACCAAATCTTAGAAAAACGATGTTCATGAGGAACGGATTTGTTTCTTATGCCTCATTCCCGAACAGAATGATTACCACCGAATGTTTCTGTGAATTTGAGTCCAGAAGTCAATATGATAGACGACCAAGTTCCGAGCTGAGCAGCAAGAAGTGAGCGCCTTATGGAGTTTTCAAGAGAAACCAAAAGGCAGCGTGCTCATAATCTTTTACAGGAACAGTAGATCGAAACAAAAGCAGAGTCTTCTCCACAGAAAATATTCCTTTCAGAAAAACCGAGATTTCGTTCAACACGAAAGTCGTCATTCAACATCTACCTCCCTTTTGAAAGAAGCCAACTTATTTCCAAACTGAGTGTTGCCAGCGTGAAGAAACGAAAAGGCGATCAACACGGTAAAACGAAAAGCTTCCAGTTCCATATAAAGAAGTCATCTTGCGAAAAATACGTAGCTGTTCTTCTAATCATCATGCGTATTCATAGTGCTCCACTACCGATCGAGAATCATATCTCTAGCACCTACGCTATAGAACAAAACTAGTCACTAAAAAGCTGCTATTTAAACACATTTCCTTTCCCAAAACAAAATTCCTGCCACAAACCGCGTTTGCCCCTTTTACGAAAAAGAGCTCAGCATTCTTATTCACGAAAACCATGCAGTATAAGATGGCCATAACCACATGTTATTTTCCAACAGACGAAAGTTGTGCAACAGAAAGAACGGGTTGTCTTCGAAGACGAACATAAATACTCTGAACGGACCGGAAAAGATCGGACTTCGCATAAATCGGAAGACCCAGTTCATGAAAAACCCATGGTGCGAAGGCGAAAAAATTCAATTGGATGGCTCTCTCATTGCAGAGACCACCTCGTACGTATACCTTCGGCAATCAATGATCATGCAAAACAACATGGAGGAACTAGATAGAAGGAGAGCAGCTTGTGCCGCATTCGGGCCTCTCAAAGAAGCCACCGACCAACTGAAGGACCCGAAAACCTGAGCTCGTTTCTTCGATTCTACGGTCCTCCCAGCGCTCTCTTATGCTGCAGAGACGTGAGTAGATACTTCAACCAGGTCAAGAATGCTTCGCACTACTCACAGAGCGCTTGAGCGACGTCTCCTGAAATATAATCGGCATTCTCAATATCTAACCGGAATATGAAGATCTGATCTTCGAAATCTGTCTCATTTTCTAGATCCAAGAAAGCACACAATGATAGCAAGACATAGATGGGCCGGCCACATAATGAGAAGAACAGACGACAGATGGAAGAAAAGAACAGTAGAGTGGACTCCATGAGAATGCAAACGTCGACTAAAACGGTGACCTGCACGTTGGGCGGGAGTTTTCGTAAACAGGGTTAATCAACTGTACTAGCAGCCTGCAGTTGTTTTACATATCACGGTATGAGACTCGCACGCGCTACCATGCTCAAACAAGACCGCCACCATGGACTACGATTGCGAGAGAAAGGAACGAATGGCATATATGCTAGGGTCCGTACAGCTCGCGAAGACGAACCGTCTAAGTATCCAAGTATCCAAATACTCTGTACAGCGGCGTACAGAGCAAGGCTTTTTTCGGAATATGCCTCGCAAAAAATCAAGTAAGCAAATATTAAAATTGCACAAGAAAATTTCGCATAAGAATAAAAAACCAAGAAAAAGAAAGAAATTTGTGTGGTTTATATTAGACGAAGTGCGAAGTACCTACTAGCCATATATAACCATGTCAGACACGGATCTCCCTCATATGTGGAGTCTCGAGCCGGTTAATCGCGAGGCTACGTCAGCACCCCAGGTGGCGGGTAGGGGGTTAATCGCATAACAATAGCCACCTTTGCTTCTCTGAGACGAAAGTGGTGATACAGGTGAACCATGTCAGACGTTATAGAGTGCCATTCAGGAACATCACCAAGCTATCACAATACAACCGGATATTGATGGGATACGTATTATTGCAAACGAACTAAAATAGGTCAAAGTGTACCTAATATTCAGACTACGACACATATCATTCCACATAACCACAATGTCATATGGATGATCGCATAAAACGACCATATTGAATTGCGAAAGAAAATCTGGGCTGACGTCTATGATACTAGACTCTACGACCTGGAAAAGGATGAACCAAACATACACAAATACGAAGGATAGAGTTGTCTACAAAACATAGTCAATGAATGTCCTACTAACCTCTAACTTCACCATTTCGTTAAGACGTCGGGCCTTGGTCAAAGACGCTTCCGCCCGCTGCAAAAAAAGAAGAAAACAAAAAGATTATTAACAGAACTAAATCTAAGAGTAAAAACAACCAACATTCTTGCCAACAGAGTCAATACTTAGCAAGAAATTGGCTGCTAGATCATTTTTTGTAACGCATTTATCGTCCATCAAAGTGAGTGAGCGAAGCCCAGTGAGCATAAGATTCTTGGTAACCTCTGCGCCTACCCCAGATAACCCGCACACTAGTGCACTGGCAGAATGCAACCTGAATAGAACTCCGCCTTATGCAATACATTGTTCAACAATAATGACCCAGTGCAACGAAACCATAGCCCTAAACAAACAAGAAACTCACTTCCTCTGTGCCTCTATTCCCCATAGTCGTATCTGGCGATCATAGACATCCACCTCGTCTTTACTTAATCCTACAGCATTGTCACCACAATTTCCGTTCTTCAACGGTGGGTTCGAACTATTCTCTGCTTGCATTCTTTAGCTATTTTCACAACCAACAGTCTAAATTATCAAAATAACGGAGATTCAAAAAAAACTGACGATAAAACCAGAACAACTCAAAACTCGGTGTCCACAACTACCCATGTTATAACTCCGGGCTGAAATTAAAACCACGTCAACAAAATGACAAGAACAGGAGTACGGCACAAGATTTAGGCACACAAGACAGCTGTAGATTTCTCCATTTGCGCTCCCCAGATCAATTCCACTGACGGGTGAGTGCTGATGGCAGCATTGGTGCAATGTGTAATACCCTACCCTCCGGAAAGGGTAATCGTGGTTCGATCAGGTCCAGGATCCACGTTTTGCTAATGTTTCAGCATCGTAACACCTATAGAGTTGTTCGGATTCAACAAGAATTCTTCCCGGTGAATCAAAACTTGGAAATCTCCTACTAAAAATAAGTAGCAGCAGTCCCTGTACGTAAACTATTTTACGGCATAATACACCACAAATACATTTCGTGCGATATTTCAGCACACGACTGGCGCCTTTCGAGAAAACAGAACAAATCTACGTTTTATCATGAAAAATTATCTCTGAGGAAAAACAAATCGGATATACGATCGTAGCAAAGAACAGTAGTATTACTTGGCTAATTACAGAATATTTATGAGTCTAGACTCGAAACCTAAACATACCAGAACCTGATCATTGACAATCGAAAACTTCATAGAAACGGCGAATGTCTGTACATTGTAGTACGTAGTACCTATACCCGATAGTGTTTCAGATTGAACGAATGGTGGTGATTAGGTAGGAAACGGAAACGATCATCAATAAGAACGGAAATAGAAAGGTTTGTTGATAAAGAAGGGATAGAAGGCCATTCAGATACGAGTGTCAGTCAATGTACACTCTAGAATAGAGTCGAATAATCTATGATGCTGTAACAACAATGTATCGTTACCGGGAGGAAGCTATCCAAACATCTAAATACAAACAACTGTTGAACACATATGAGCACCGCACGTCCATAATGACTCCTCTAACTGACTAAAGAGATTGCAACACTTTACATGATCGTAGAAAGAATGAGTCTCAACCAAGCGCCTGTGCATTGGCGATATTACCCCATGTTCCCACTGTTATTCCATCATGGAATCCTGAAGGAGAACTTAGTGCACTGGGCGAATTCACGTCTCGCTTCACAAGATTTGTAGGAGCCTGAACAATTGTCACTGCAGACAGGTTTTCAAACTCATACGTAAACAATGGCAACGACCTGTCTACTTACGAGACCGATGCAGAAATAATGGCACACTTTGGCACAATAAAATCTAGAAATCTGACTGGTAATAAATATCTCATACTTATGTTATTGCTAAGGCGCAGTGGTCAGAGGCGCCCTACAGCATATGAGATCGAGTGCCGCGCTTCTGGCCCATCAAGTTTTTCATCCCTACGGGGTCGGCAAACTGGTACTAGACATGTCTGGGAGGATAGCAGCACTGGCTCGATACATCGGTAGGCCACCGCAAGTCATTTTAAAGGGCAGATATGCATTCAATAACCTCCAGACGATGCTTAATGAAGTTGAATGCATGGCGCATCCCTTAGGGATTGGAGAGACAGCGATGACGTGAATGTCATCATCTACGATGGCATTCATAGATCCTACGTTATGTCTCCAAATAGACGGTGTACTAATTTACTAGTCCAAAATTCCCTTCTTAAAAGCATAAATGGAAGAATTTTGCCAAGTCGTTTTAATCTGGGCACTTCTTAACAAGAACTCAATTATGCCTACACAAGTTTGTACCAGTTAACTTTCTGTAACTATATAATGCTAACTGCATATATGGAAGACGTGCAGTAACCGTAACAAGTACTTATTTACCATTCCCGGTCTTGCCCATGTACAAATGAATCCTTCTTGACAAGCCGTAACCAAGCAGTCCCTTCGAAATTCAAGTACGGTTAAACGCTCGTGAGCTATTTTCTTACAGATCAAAGGCTCTGCAATAAACAATTCTAAAGGTGTGCCTCACATGACATAAAGGTAGAACTTCTAACGTACCAATAACCGGGATATCTTCCATTCGTGGACATACACGTGTACCAAGAAGCCTTGCCTCATCAAGTGCAGCAGATGCCATAGAACCAGGAGACTCCAATCGACGTCTTGAAAATGCTTACTTTTTTTTAGAGACGTGTATCCTTAGTACATAATATTGCTACAATATGGACAACGATTAAAGCGAACTATAAATAAAATTTCACCGATCACTGCCTGATCCACTCAGTCGACCTAAATTGAATCCTCGTCTATGAAAACCTTTCTTCTTTTTCGGTTTCGTGGTCTCTGCTGACTGCACAGGTGAAGCTTCACAAAGTGGGTCAAGTCGACTTGAAGAAGTCTACAACGTGGAATTAAAAAAGTAGTCCAAATGTTACAAATATTATAGAATGAAAAAAACGAATATTTTATAGAATGTTAAAGATTCACTTAGTACCTGAACTTCCAATCCTAACACCGGCGCTATAATGGTTGAATTACGATGACGTTGCACATTAGCAGGCTAAAAATTTATAAAAAAACAACTTAAACGTCGCAAAGCAGCACAAATTGACTTTTAGTGATAGAATCCTTGGTCAATAATTAAAAACATCGAAAAGCTTTAAATTCAAAGCTATGATTTACTTGGATGACAAAATCAAAAAGCTACTGGTGTTGATGAATGGCAGAGGGATAAGCATCGTTTGGAGAAGACTGAATGCAAATATGGCGTTTACAATAACTCGCAGTGATCAACCGACGTATTAGGCCAGTAGTGTTATCCTGCCAGAGACGTCTGATACCAATTTGCCAACCCCGGAGGGATGGAAGGCTTGGTGGGCCAGAGGCGCAGATATCGAACGTATTGCAGGATGCCTCCGACCACTGCGCTACACAAGCTCCTTACTTGGGATATAGAGGAACGGAATGAAATAAGTTCTCGGAGATTAGTCCATAGATTATGCTTCATTGACAAACGCACAGCATTACCGTGCACAAAACTATTTACTCTTTCCCAATAGTCTGTATGGAATATGGAACTAATAACCGCATTACGGACAAGTAATAGGCGTCTTGAAACTTAGAAACTGCATAAATTATTAAATGTACCTTAAGCATGTCCTCGGTTATGTCCCAAAGACACAGCTGTGTATCGTGACCAACACTGCCAATACGGTAACAAAGACCACCGCTGCCCTAAACTTTACTCAGTTGCATCACATACGTTGAACTCAAACTAAATAAGGCGTACACTTTCAAATGCTTTCCTCAAAAAAACGAAGGCGTGAATTTTTTCAAATAGTGAAAATAATATGGAACTCATAACGAACATGGCTAGTCCCATTAATGGTGCCAAACGATGCAAAGGAACACCGTGAAATGGAAGATCCTTGTAAATGAGATTTGCGCATATTAGCTGAAACACTATGGCGTGGAGTTCAAATTATAATTCTAAAGAGATTTCAGACTTATTAAAAAAGCCAAAAAATACCTTTTACGACTGTGGTGTTAGCACTGCTATTCTGTCCATTTTGCACACCTCCATGAGCATGGAAAGACTTCTCGTCGTCGGAACCAACATCTAATGCTCCGAATCCATTTATCTCGTTATCGTTATCAAGGGAACACATATAGGGATCAAACTGCACCTGAAAACCACTTAATACATAAAGCCCTGTTTCATTTGTTATCCGACACGCTAAGGACGCAAAATCAACACGGACAGAGAATGATACAGAATAAAATCACACTAGAGATAATAAAGGATAAAGAATAAATCTCTCGGCATTGATCAATATGTGAGGGATGCGACATGCATTCGACTTCACCAAGGATCGTTGAAAGAGACTGAATGCATATCTGGCCTTTGCAATGAGTCGCGGTGGTCTACCGGTCTATCGAGCCAATGCTGCTATGGTCCCAGACCCAGACAAGTCTGGCACCATTTGCCGACCACGTAGGGATGGAAGACTTGGTGAGCCTTGAGCGTGGAGAACGATCCCATGTGTATTGCAAGGCTCCTTCAACCACTACGCTACACAAGCCCCTACACTAGAGATATCACTGCAAAATTATAGTATGAATGTTTCTTATGAAAAGGGAAGAAGACCCCATCACTGACGCAATAATGCCCAGTTTAGACTCAAATAACATAATATGTTAAGAAAGAAACTTAATAATATGCCCTATCACTTGAACGAAACCCTGTAGGAGGAATATAATACCACCATCTGCGGACATACAACATCCATAAAAATGGTGGTCACGTGGTTACACCAATCCACAACTGTTGATAAAGATGACAAAGATTTGAATTTTCAGTGAAAGACCTAGAGCGACAGCATCCTTAATCACCGGTATCACATGCTAATTCATCAGTCATCCAGTAACTCAAACGTACACGAGAAAGCCTCTATTATAAACAGTAAAACACACTTTTAGCACATGGCCAGTCATCTCCTACGTTTTCAATGATAACGTACTCACTGGTAGCTCGCTTGAGTCTGCTGTGATATGTGCGCGTGAATGGGATTAAACACGAAATTCTTTAGTCTGGTAGACCCCTTAGGAGAAGAATTCACCGTTGTACATGGCAAATCAAGTGTGCCAACACGGAAACATCTCCCAGTCTTGATGAAGCGGTGAATAATTGGAAAAGGTCTATATAACACGCCTAGTATATTGACGTTTACTAAAAAATTTTATTTTGAAATATCTACCTGAGAAATCCAACTCTTGTGTCCTTGACCACGACAAACTACGCGCTTCTCGTTAACGTTATAAATTGTGAGTAAGTCATCTTCGCCACCAGTCACGATTAATTTCGAATCAGGACTCCATGCAAGTGTGAGAAGACCACCTATATGTTGAAAAAAGTGCATACAGTCAATAAAATGAGAAGAACACAGAAAGCAAAGGAAATACCAAAATACGATTTCATATAAGAAAGCAACTCCATCTGATGATAGTTGAATATCCGTAGGTAACCATCCTTAAACAAAACCGATTGTTATACCACAACTAAATGTCTCATGAAAACCTTACATGTCCCACTGTAGCCAGCATTTTCGCATCTGGTCCAGAAAAGGCAAACTGGTTGATACTGCCCTCGCCGATTTGCCAGCGATATACAGGATTTCTTGTGGTTTTTGCCTTGCACATGAACACAGTGTATTTTTCACCCTAAAAAAGGAAAGTCTGGAGTTATGCTACCACAAGCATCCTTTTCGAAAGAAACTCATAAACAAACGAACTTGTTAGAAAATTTAAATCTATTACTAGATAATTATCATCTAAATCCCACTTTCACATAATATGAGCCCTAGCACACGCTGCCTGGGGATTCGTTATATCGCATTTTGCTTTGAGATTTCTGAGCTACAACGTCACATCCACAATAAAGAAAATGGCCCACGTTGTCGATTCAAACAATTATTCTTCGTTCAAATATAACCCTCCGTACATTATTCTCCTGGGTGATAGGAGCTGCTGATAGCATTGACAGAGTAGTAACATAATTGAGAGAAATAAAAAAGAAAGGGAATCGGTCGGTGTGGTGCATAGCACTTGAGCCTGCAGTTATGGCAATTAGGGTAATCATAGGTTCAAAGCCCTCCTGTTGTTCCGAATTTTTCTCGAATCCTATAAAGACGTTAAATTCAAAACTAAACGCCTGCACGAAAATTGGAACTTTCACTGAATTGATGTTCCTACGTCGTATCGCACATGTACATAGGATTTAGAAGGTAACCAAGCTCACATCCTAAGGAAGAATAATATAGTGGCATTCCATGGGGATGTTCCGAGTTTAGGGGTGCGTGTGGCGCACTAATTGGAGGCGCCCTGCAGCACACACGTGGAGTCGGTCCCTCCGCCCATGGCCCACCAAGCCTTCCATCCTTCCGGGGTCGGCAAATTAGTGCCAAACTTGTCTGGGAGGATAGCAGCACTGGCTCGATACATCGGTAAGCCATCGCGAGTCATTGTAAAGGCCAGATATTCATTCAGTCACCTCCAAACGCTGCTTAACGAAGTCAAATGCATGGCGCATACCACAGGGATTGAACAACGCCGAGAGCTATATCCTTCCTATCCTTATGTGGCATTCGTTTCCATTTTTCTTAACAGATGCTGTGTATAGAGCCAATAAAACACGGCTTTTCAATTAGACCACACTGATCCGAAGTATGCGATTCCTAACAACACTCATAAAAACTCTCTAGAAATTAACAAACAAACTAAGTTGAATTTTGCATCATCCGGTCAAAGGCTGTGATGTTCATAGTTCCCAACTGTACAGTGGAACACCTATTCCAAGAACATATCGTTAAAAACGAGGTACGAGGTAAAACGAGGTAAAATGGAGGTTCCTAGTGGTAACACCAGACATAAAATAACATTCTTGCAAAATATTTTTGATAAAAAACCAATCATGTTTTCGTTGTGTCAAAAATGATACAAATAAAAGTAGGAATAAACGAGTAAGTCGGAGAGAGAGAGAAAGAGTGACAGGGCGAGGGGAGAAAAGAGGAAGATGAGGAGCAACATGAACCAACTATATAACAGAGTAGTGATTCACCCGAAATCTGACTACGAAGGTTGTAGTAAAGGTGGAACCTTGATAATTTTACAAAATGACCGGCATTAAAAACTAACGAAGACAGAATGGATTCACCGTATAACAAAGTGTGTCGTAGAGGTATAACGAGGACAGCGTAGGTTTCGAAATAAAATAAGAATGGGAATAACCTACTTGAAAATGAAGAGTAAACTTTGTTCTATCTCAACAGTACCTGCTTAAAAGCGTGATATACCGGTGGAGCTAAAGGACATTGCAACTCTTCATTATAAAGGTACATATATCCACTAGTGTATGAAACTAGAAAGTGGTGCCGTTGACCTGAATATCTATACAATAATGTATAAGAATCATAGCCATAGGAGAAACTAGGATTCGCTGAAAATGAACGGAAACCGCGCAGAAATTATGGAGTAATAGTGACGAAAACAAACAAAAATATAAATGTAACGAACCGGGTACCCATCGCAGACAAGTTACGCCAGTCTTGTCAATAAATCTCTCTTCGTTATAGAGACGACTCGCTTGATATTCTTTATGAAGTGGGTCAATCAATTGGATTTGACCAGCAGAGAATCCAATTATAAGACTGGAAAGATTTCAGTGTACTACAACAATAACAGAAATAGCAGTGTTCACCCTTTATTTGCTGCCTACTATAATTTTTCACAGCATGGTATGATGTGAAATACAACCACAGTGATGTTGAGATATTCGCAAAACTTGGACCCCTCGCCAGATTGAACCACGACTGCCCCTTCCAGGGGCTCTCGTATCACACACTGCACCACCGAGGCCATTGCTTTGCGTTTCTTTCAACTACTTTTATACCTAACGCTGCCATCAGCAATCACCCATCAGCGGGATTGACTTCAAATACTTGTTATTCAAAAACAAGGAGATCCAACATACCTACAGCTTGTACTTGTAGCAGTCTCTTGATTGAAATGATGACAAGTAGGATAAGTACCTTTGTAAACACGTTTATCAATTGGCTTACTTAGATCAGCAGCCGTGTGAATACCCCTGAAATTGATCACAAGAAGAATTCGCAGCCGAATTATGACTTGTAAACTCAGTCAACTTCGTAAATTTATAAGGCTTATGAAAAACCGACATCACTTATACATAAACTGACAACAGTAAACTCACTTATACAAATAAACGTAAAGCTCCCGCCCAACATTGAAACAAATTCTGTCAGCAGCAGCTAATTCTTCACGGCAATTCTCATCAAAGTCTAAGGCATCGTGTTCCTGAAAAACATGTCTGCCAAGTATTTGGAAACAGTGTTAACAGCTTTTCAAATTAAAACATTTGGCTTGATTTATTCCTATAACAAAAACCTAAAAGGACGAACACTGGTGTTTGCGATAGAAAAACACTCTCAAAAAGCAAGAAAAGAAGAAAAAATGACAAAGCATACTTCAAGAAATGTGAACCAGATTGCCTGGTTGTCATTTTTGCACACCTATCACCAGGATATGTTTCACCAACAAAATACCCTTTTCCCTTGTTAAAAGCAGACCGAGAAAAAAGAAAACAAGATTACTGAAATAAGAATTTACTAGGAGTAGCCTATTCGCTAAAACATTTCTTTTTACAAACGGGGAAATGGGTAACAAAAAAGCAACGAGGGTAATAAAATAAGAAATTATCAAGGGGCAGTCCATTTCCCAAAACTTTCCCTTTCCAAATGGTCAGATATGTAAAAACTCCGTGATACGGAATCATCTCAATGTTAAGATGCAAATTTCCCAAGACCTGTATCATCTGTATCACCTGTAGTCCCGCTGATCGTCGAGTGACTTGAGCGGGCGCCAGCAAGTCTTCCATTTTTCCCTGCCGCGTGCAAGAGTAGCCCAGTGGGTTCCGCTCGCTCTAGGGACTCAGCGAGCATCATATCTTTCTTCTAGGCTTTTCGTGAGGAACTCTGACCATCGGGACGGCGGTCTTTTTGCAGTACGTTTGACATCCCGAGGAATCCAATCACTAACGGCTCTTGTCCATCAGTTATCGTTCACAGGCATTACGGGTCCGGCACATCTTATCTTCGACTGTTTGGCGTACAAAACGGGATCATTGATTCTTGATCGTTGACAAAGATAGGAGCCTCTGATCCCTTCCCTTACTTGCTTAACACGGGATACTCCTAGCATCGTCCTTTCGACTGCGCGTTCGACAACGCTGAGTGATCTTTCACCCTGCTTACGCAGCGACCAGGTTTCTGACGCATACGCTAGGGTTGGAAGTACCGCTGAGTCGAAAAGGTGGGCACGAAGTCTGGTGTTGTTTGTCCTCTTCACAACATCCTCGCTGCTCTTAAAAGCTCCCCAAGCCGCTCATTTCCTTCTGCTCAGCTCTGGAGCTAATTCGTTCATCATATTGATTTCCCGATCTAAATAGACATAACTGGAGCATTCGGAGATATTCGTTCCGTTGAGCGTGAATGGTGCATACGAAACAAATCCCTTCTTCATGAACATTGTTTCTGTGAGATTTAGTTGAAGACCAATCTTTCCACAGGCTTCATTAAAGCATATGTTCCGCTTGGCCAATGTTTGGTGTTATAAGGACGATGTCATCAGTAAAGCGAAGATGATGTAACTCCCGATCATCGATTTTCACTCCCATATTATCTCATTCCAATGTTCGCATTACGTTCTGAAGGGTGGCGGTAAATAATTTTGGCGAGATGGTATCGTCTTGCCTAACTCCTCTTTTGACATCGATGTTAATACCGGTGCAGAATTGTGATATCTTGGTTGTGAAATTCTTTATGTATTGAGTAGGGACTCCTTGACTATCAAGGGCTACCATGACTGCTTCTATCTCAATTGAACCAAAGACATTCTGTAAATCGATGAAAGTGAGACAGAGCGGTCTTTTGTACCCTCGCGATACTTCAATGAGCCTTGTTATCGTGTGGATGTGGTCCATCGTACTAAATCCTTTTCGAAACCCTGCTTGCTTACATGGCTGTTCTTCGTCCAGTGTTCTGTCAATCCTGTTTAGGATGACTCGAGTGAAAAGCTTGTAGACGACAGACAGCAAGTAGATTGGGGGGCGATAGTTGCCGATATCGTGTAGGTCACCCTTCTTGAGCAATAACATGGTCTTGCTGGTCTTCCACCGAGTGAGGACCTTGCATCCATACTGGTAATGTGTGAAAAGCCGAACCAGTGTGTTTACCAGAACTGGCGGAAGGTTCTTCAGGTGTTCTGGTTTTACTCTATCAGAAACTGGTGCTGTTCGATTTTTCACGGACGAAATGGCATGCCGGCAACATATCCATCCTTCTTTATTTCGTATGACAGGAGGTGGACGTGGCTATTGAAGAGATCCGAGTACTATTTGAGAATGATTTTCTCCATTGCCTTTCTGGACGCTGTAACTGTTCCGTCTGGTTCCAGAACATAAGAGGAAATAAATGAGATGGCAACTATAACGTTATTCTATGTAAAATTTAATGTCTATAACAAGTAGATGTTCGCGTTTGCTATAAATCTTTTAACTGACAAAAACATGAAGTTCCATCTTTAATGTGTTTTCCGATGAGTGATAAATTACGATAAGAATACGTTAGCGATGAAAATTCGATGGAATACTAGCTAATTTGAGTTGGCCAGGGTAAACCGCTTATTTCGCGATGAAACTCCTAATTTTCTCAGAGAAAGAGTCAGACCTCACTTCGAATACGCTACGATGGCCTTATAGGAGAAACATTAGGCACATCGAGTGAGCACTGAGCAACATTCGGCGCAAACGATGGTTTTAAGTAATGTGTCGAAAATAAAAGTCAGATGAAAACAGCAGAAGAAGCAAAAAAAGGTACTGATCATTGTAAAATCAGCCGGCAGATAATGCAAACTCGAATCGCAACATTTATGACCGATCAATACCAGAGAGATACCGAGATTAAGAGGACATCGAGTTTCTAGTTGAGCTCTCAATTATATAACCTCGTGCTGTGCATAAGAACATCTGAATAAGATGGCAAGTGACCTATGATTCATGCAGACACGGAAATAGTGTGAGCATCATAGTACCATAATTTCTAAGAAAGTAGTTAACAAACATGTTACTAACCTCCGATCTAAGTGACGGCGATTTCCTTCCACTAAGCAACGATAAGAAAGAGACTCGAACTGGAGCACAGGCAACATTTGCTGCACCTGGCTGCATCTGCACAGACGACTTAGACACAAGAACAGATTCGATAATTTTGTATATATATATATGTGTGCATATACAGCATATACACATATATATGTATATATATATAATGTATAAAAAGTACAGGAAAGTGATCACCAATAAAAAGTACCTGATTCATTGGAATCCTGTTCGGACGCGAATATTCTGCCATAGTCATCAACTTGTACGTACCTTCCCTAACCGTAAAATGTGTTTTGAGTTCTTCTTTCGGTTGATTCAACGCGTGATTCAAAAGAGCCCCTGGAATTCAGTTTTCTTTAAAACTATCAACACTGAAACGTTGCCAAATTATTTGAACCACTGATTTTGTTCAGCTGATGCGAGATTGATATAAGCTGTCATTGCTGTTGTTGTTCACGGCTCTGAGGAAGGCGAAATCGCCGAAACGTCAGCCATCGACCAACAACAACAACGACAACAACAGCGAAAACAACCAATAACAGCAAAAACGACAACAACGAAACCACAACAACGTCGACAACAATGGCGACAATGACAACGACAACAATCACAACAACGACAGCTTATACCAACCTTGCATCAGCTCAACAAGATCAGTTCGTAAGAATATAAAAATAAATATATAGGTTATATATGATGAGGTTTATAAAAAACCGGTCTTTTGAGCCACTTAACTCACATTCGAAACGCATAAAGACGTATTGAAACACGTTACTATCACAGACCGTCGAACATATGTTAAGAATAAAACAAAAAATAGGCTTTGTAAATAAGCTAAAGAGTATACGTCCAGTGAGCCAAAGGATCTTAAAACATATCGCGTTTTCCCACGGGAGACTTTTTTGAGCGCCATAAAACACGACCAACATGAAAAACACACATAGAAGGAGATATGGCATATTTTAATACTTAGCCAGTAATACCTTCACTGAGAGCAGCAACCGTTTGCAATCCACTAGTGCTCCCAAGAGTCGATGATGGCCCCAATAAGTGATTGTGCATCATCATAACTAAACGAAACAATCATTTTAAGAGAAACAATATAACTCACCTTTTCAAATTCCTTTTTCCTATGCACAAATCTATTTCGCTGTTAAACCCTTAATTTGCAAAAGCACGTCCTCTACATCGGACTAAAATACACAGCATCTATCAACCGTTGGTTTAGCAAGCCATGGCTGCCATCTCTTAAGAACAGTAAAAAGAAAGGGTAAAAAGAAATTCGTAATATTACTGTCTTCACGAAAGCAAATCAGAATTCTCAGAACTGCAATGGAAAGCAAAACACAATCTTTAGCACTGGAATGGAAGGAGAACATGTACGAGCAGACACAAACGCTTTTTATTAACTGCTTATTCTTTTCCCATGGCACGGTTTGTAGTGAAATATATCAACGATGTCGAGATATTTACAAAACTCAGGACCGCCGGTTTCTGCGCTGAGGATCGAACCCGTCATGATTACTTTAGTAGTGGCGTTCGAATCACAAAAGGTTAGGGAATTGACTAACATTTCTCTATAAAATAGAAGGGAAAACACAACGAATCCTATCCTATAAACTTCGAAGTTCACTATAATAGAAATGGATCCATCTCAACAAAACTGCTAACTTAAATGCTGATAGCACCTATAAAATAAAAAGGATAAATCTCTCGGCGTTGATCAATCCCTGAGAGATGCGCCACGCATTCGACTTCATTAAACATCGTTTGGAGGTGATTGAATGCATACAAAGCCTTAAAAATGACTCGCGGTGGCCTACCGATGTACCGAGCCAGTACTGCTATCCTCCCAGACAAGTCTGATACCAATTTGCCGACTCCAGAGGAATGGAAAGCCTTGTGGGACATGGACGCGGAGATCGATTCCATGTGTATGCTGCAGCGCACCTCCGGCTACTCCGCAAGATGCCCCTATAGCATCTATAGGTCAGTAAAATATCTGAGAGAAAGGCGACGCGGACTCACATGATGTGGTGGTGAAGGCGTTATCCCCCCGAAAGGGCAATATAGGGTTCGATCCCCGCCAAAGACACCTGCGGTCTGGAGTTGTGCAGATATCTCAGCATCATTGTGTTTAATTCCTTCATCGTTTACTTCACTGCAGTTATATTTCACATCGTACCCTGCCATTAAAAAGCACAGGTAGTAAATAAAAAATGACTAGGACATGAACTCACTTAACGATTCTTCTCTGATACGACGTCATTCCGCATCTCAAAAAAATCCCATAGTACAGATATAGAGATGACTTGTCGATGCGAATCTCCCTACGGCAGTACTGGACCGGACTCGTGCAGGACCACAGAAACGGCAGTTTTGGCGACCGCACCGCTGCTCAGGCAAGTGGCCACGGGGCGCGCTCATTCTGAGGCGGTCCACTTTCCTGGCGATGCGAAATTCTCAGGAGAGGGATTATGTTTGTAGAGCTTCATAGCATAAATGCTTTACAACATTTACTAGAACGCTAAGAGCTGACAATTAAATGCTATAGTCATTATGATGCTGAGGTTTTTGCAAAACTTGGACCCCAGGACAGATTCCAACCTGTGATTAGTCTTCCCAGGGGCTCACGTATTACCCACTTCAGCACTGAGGCGCTCGTTCTACCTTTCTCCAAGGCAGTCTTTTTGCTCTAACGGGCGATCAGCAATCAGCGGGAATGATCTGGGGCGCCTCGGGAATCTGAGGAAATTGGCACTGAACCCAATTAAGCTAAGGCCGTAGTCGAAATCACAGTGTTAATTGTAAACCGAAAAACCTTTAACCTAACCTTGGTATAAATGATCAATCTACCTTGTTTCTTTGATAAGCTAACACGAGGTTGTTACCACTATTTATTCGGCTAACGTTTCGACGTCTTCGTCTTCTTCAGAGCCGATGATTAGAGTCAATGTCCACAGTCGACCTTGTGCCTAAAAATGATACCGACTCCTGCAGGCTGATTTTCCGGAAAAACAAGTCAATATCACCGGACACTCACGACAATTAGTAAGAAAAATCCTGTATATAAAGGCTTCTCCGAATGAGTATGCCTCATTCGAGAGATGGTCCAGTAAAGGAGATCCGGCTAGATGTGCGACGAAAACACCACATCGAGAACACGAACGATTGTGAACGTCGACGGAGATCATCCGCTTTGAGAAAGACGAGGATGCCGGGAAGTTGGCCGAATAAATATTAGTGACAACCTCGTGTTAGCTTATCAATGAAACGAGGTACATTGATCATTTATACCAAGGTTAAATAGAAGTCGGTTTACAATTAATATTGTGATTTCGACTACATCCTCAGCTTGACTGTGTTCAATGCCTATTTCCCCAGATCTCCGAGGCTCTCCAGAGAACTTCCGTTGATGGGTGATTGCTGATGGTCCTGCTAGAGCAAAAAGACTGTAGCTTTTATCTACTGCCTACTATGTTTTCGCGGCAGGGTACTATGTGAAATGTAACTACAGTGAACCTGCGATATGGCACCGTTAGGGTAAACAAATTGACTGAGTGGAAGGCAGAATGATAGCGTCGGCGGTGCAGTGCGTAACACGTGAGTCTCCGGAAAGGCTAATTATGGCCTGGGGTCCAAGTTTTGCAAATATCTCAGCGCATCGTAGTGGTTGTGTTTCACATTTTACCATGACATGACAAATAGTAATAGGCAGTAAATAAAAAGTAAACATTAAGTGCTTTGCTGTTGTAACTCGAAGCGCTTTGTTAAAAATGAACTGATGGTGTGGCAATTAAGGAATTCCATTAATTACCGGGATAACACAATCTTTTCTCCCATCAAAGGATTCGAAATTAAGGGTCATACCAAAATTGTGAGCTTATTCGTGTTCCTTGGATGACTGAATGTCTCTTGAATAGTTAATTGCATGAGAAATAATAAAGGATAAAGCTCTGGGCGTGGATCAATCCCTGAGAGATACGCCATGCATTAAACTTCATCAAGCCTCTTGGAGATGATTGATTGCATATCTGGCCTATACAACATTTCACGGGGGCCAACCGATGTATCGAACCAGTGCTGCTATCGTCCCGGACAGGTTTGATAATAATCTATCGAGCCTGGAGAGATGAAAGACTTGGAAAGGTTGTGGGCCTGGAAAGCGGGATAGATCCCATGTGTACTGCAGTGCGCCTTCAGTTACTACGCTACACGCATCAGCTATTTATTTACCTAGGGAAGTGAAACATTACATCCGAATTGGCCTCCTGTCTGCTCCGCAATATAGTGTCACAGGTGGTTTGCCACTTTTCTCATTTTTTGTCACTCACTGAGAATTAGAACAATCAATGTCTGGAAGAAACTACATGGTGAACATGGTTTTCATGAAAAAAACTATGGTTCCAAATTACAATTTTGTAGTGTGTTGGGATATGTAACTACTTAAAGATAAAGGATAGAGCGTTCAGAGTTGATCAATCGCTCAGGAATGCGCCAAATATTCCACTTCATCTTATATCGTAAACTTGATTAAGAGCATATTTACCCTATTAAATGAACGACGGTGAGCTACGATGCAACAAATCTGTGGTGCTATCCTCGCCGCCAAGCGCGCTACTAATTTGTCGACTCTGGAGAGATGGAAAGCTTGGTGAGCCAGGAACGTTGTGTAGAAACGGCAACCGACCTAGTGTTTATGGCAAGGCATCGTCATCCAATACGCTACACATACCTCTTCGTTTGAAGATAACTACTGATTAGCTCAATATCGGCCGTTCTGCCGAACACTGGACCAATTATCGTCATAATTTACAAAATTGTAGAAAAAAGAGAAAAAACGACCTTACTTCACGAATGGACGCACTTAGATGGCCTGTCTTCACTGTTGTGCGGGCCCCAGCATCATTTCCATTCTCCAGAGATATGCTGGTTTAGCCATTGTGGTTCTTGTGGATCAGATTTGCCACCATGAAACTAGTTTGGTACCAGGACGGTTACAGACCCTGGTATTGGTTTACTTTTATCTGGGCTTCCTAATGGAAACGTCGAACTCCTTCTCAGGCTGGGATACCCCGCTAGTGGATGAATTCCCTTGCTGTTCATCGCAGCCCGACACCCAAGAACACCTCTCAGCCAGAATGAGGCGGTAAACCGTTGGGAGGGAATTCCATTCGACAGAACGAAACCACTAGAATTCCAATCTCAGGATATTACGCAACATATCATTAGTCAACACCAGTACAATCGTACTTGAAACAACAAGACCATTCTGGATAACATCGACCATGCCAGTAAACAACAAATTAAGTGCACCAGTCCTTTCATTGGTAATTTCTTTACCTATACGAGCTCCAATATAACTCTCATATTCGATATGTGCAAAAATCGCAAGGAATATGATTGAAAAAGATTTATTCATTTGCTTACTATGACCTGACACAGACCGTGTAGCTGAGGAGTTAGTCGATCGAGCCGTGATAACATTGTCAACTCTGACTTACAGCAAAGACATTCCAGTATATAAAATACTAGTTCAACAGTAACAAATAGTAAAATCAAGGATGAAACTAACAAACCAAATATAACAAAAACTCATTTTGTATCTACATAGATGTTCCAACATAAAATAGAAATGAAATAAACCGACGACAGGATAAAAATTCAAGCTCTGAACAATATGTACAGTAATAAATCAATACGATTAATAGAAGAGAAACAACCGTAAACGCTCAAGTCTCTAAATTATAAGAACGTACTGGTTTATGGATTCAGATGGTGACTTGACGGACAACATCGACAACATCACGTTCAAAGGACATCCCCACCATGGAGGACGGTCGTGTAAGAGGGGAGCGAATGGAAATTATGCTGAGGCGCGCGCCACTAGTGAAGAAGCGCCATCCAAGTATCCTGACTTACAGAGAAAGAGCAAAATAGATAACAGCAAAAAATCATCTGTTGGGGTTGTAGATCTTCTTCTTGACACGAGTGATACGCCATGCATTTGCATCCGCATATTTGTCGAAAAGAGGATCGATCTTCTGATTCTTTTTAAATGTGGATAGCTTCGTAGAGTCGCCCATTTTGAAGAATGACGGCGCGAATTCCACCAACCATCGAGGGTCGATTGCGGTGACCTAGAGGGATAATTACAGTGCATTGTGAAGTAACACTACAGATAAAAAAAAACCCTCAAAATCAAACTTTAGCTTAGGGAAGTGGACAAATGTGATCTTTTCTCCTAAAATCGACGAGAAAATCTAAAGTGATCAAATATTTAATACAGACAGGATACGTTATGATTTAATTGACTTGGTTACATCTAGTAAACAAGGAAACCTACTGATATCAACTAATTTTGAAGAATTGGAAGGTGAAAGGTAAAAAAGAAAAGCATTTTGAAGTAACAAAAACTTAGTATTAGGATTTATGATTTATTGCCCTGACATTTTCTGGATTAATATTCCACTGATCATTGTGTAATCTAAACCCATTCTCACCCCGCGACGTAAAGCGAGGTTTTATTCACCAAACGACTTTGTCAGTTGCAAAGGAGTCAATATCTCCATCCAAGAGTTCCGGAATTCCAACTAGAGATACACCAGCACCACGAATATCCGTCCTCGTAGCAGCAACGCAATCACTATTAATTAGCATGTGTTCACGACACAACGAAACCGTAGCGCAGCTTTCTCGATTCCAAAGGAGAAAAGAAAAAAAAATATGGCACAACCTGCAAATTACCAATAAAAATAAGATGTTCTTCGGGCCCACACGATTCTTCGTGGTTCGTGGATATATCGCATTCAAGTACCCATATAAGAAATATAAGCCAACGGGTCTTGTCTATATAGAAGATTCTCTATGCTGTAAAACTCTATGTTGTTGTATGTCTATTATTCTCTATGTTGTAAAACTAACCTACCCCTAGTCCAAGCTAACAAACAACTACTACAGCGATTTTGGGAATTCCCTAAACCTTCCCGAGGACCCTAAACTATACGAAACTCGCTATGATTTTAATTCACTTAAGAAATCGATGTTCACTAGATAACATTACCAGTATCCTGTAGGCATAAAAATGATTTCTACAACTGGCGACAGAATGGTAAATATGCCCGTCAATAATAAGGTCGTTGGTTCGAAACCACCCAGGCCAACAAACCCTCTCGTCGCTCCGGCTTCGATAAATTTCTACCTGACGTGCAAGGGAAGAACTCCTTCCGGTCTACAACGGATGACGCCTGCCTGCTATGCAGATCCGGAAACGTCATAGCACATGCATCCAAGGAAAACCTAAGTGACGTTTCAAAAAACCTAACAAGATTTCTTCAGAGCCTGGAGGGGTATACTGATATACAATCTACTAGGCCAAACGCTTCAATAACACTTACAAAAAGACGACGAACTTTCCGGCAATTACATAATCAACAACTTCGTGAAAAAAAGGTTTTTTGAAACTTCGTCCGGAGGTCATACGCGACCTGATCCCGTATGTTCGCATCGATTTTTGATGTGGGATGGTGTAGTCGTCAACCACATGCGACTATAATCAGCTGTTCTACACTTCCTCATTGGAAGTCACGAAAAAGCGGTGGGTTTTTCGAGAAGTTGTTGATCATGTAATTGCCGTAGAGTTCTTCGTCTTTTTGTAAGTGTTATTGAAGCGTTTGGCCTAGTAGATTGTATATCAGTATACCCTTCCAGACTCTGAAGAAGGCGATACTGCCGAAACGTCAGCTAGCGTTGTATTGTATTGTGGTTTTTTATGTGAAAGTAAATGTATGCTGTTTAAAAACCTCGCGATTGCTGAACAAGAAAACGACACATTCATATTCCAATGCCGAGGTTAATAGAAAGTCGATCCTGGGAACTAACAAGATTTCATGGCACTCATAAAGATGACCTGAATTCTAAGGCGACAGCGGGATCCACACGCAAAACTCGAAGTCTTCGCGGAAGATGGACGAGAGGAAAAGAATTGAGCGAAAGAAGTGCTTGGACAAGAAGAAAATATGATGTCGGACGTGCAGTAATGGCAGCAATAAAATTCCAACAGCACTCAGCGTCACGATAGAAAAAATCTAAACTGCAGTAATTCTCATAATTTATTACATGGTCTCTTCCAAAAATTGAGAATATACCTAGCTAGCATATTTTACTAATGCTCCTTGTGCCTAATCAAAAATGAATCTTTATTGAGCAATGATTCTACGTTCCACAATGGATCAACACTACATATTCCCTGATTTTCATAAGAACGGCCACTATTGCTGCATTTTCCACCGACTTAGCACCAAAGAATACAGCATTTTAGTGAAATAACGGGAGAGAAAAGATCATTTTGGGAACATTAGGTCACTTACTGCTTCTCACTCAACCCATAACAGAAGAGAATGAGGGCACATTTCCTTCATCAATAATGAAGCTGTAACATGAAATCACCAAAACGAAACGTCATTAAGAAAAAACCCCAGAAACGACTTATCGCAACACATATTTACACGCTTACGACAGCTAAGCGTCATTTTTTTATTCATTGCCTATTCTTTCCTTCTTAACAGGCCTAAGAGAAAGGCGAAACGAACGACTCGCATGGTGTGGTGGTGAAAGCGCTAGCCCCCGGAAAGTGTAATAGTGTGTTCGATCCCAACCGCATACACCTGCGTTCCGGAGTTTTGCAAACATCCCAGCGCCATTGCGGTTATATTTCACATGATAGACAGGTGTGTTGTTACATCGTAAAAAAAACATGGAAAAGTGTCATAACTTAATTCCAAACTTACGAAAAAGTAGTTGACAACAACACATGAAAGCAATGTAAAATAATGAATACCGTTTTCTATTATAAGAGAAAACTAAAGGAACATGAGAGTGATCTGACAAGTAATGGGACTTTCTGAAACATGATAAAGAGTGGTGGAAGGGCGTAGTGCTTTAATTTGAAAACGTGAATAGAAGTTCAAATAATTGCTGTTAAAAGATATAAGCTTGGTGTGCACTTAAGAACTAACAGCGGTAATTGGTAATGATTTCAAGCGTACAACAAAATTTTTAGAGATACTCTGCACTTTGAAAAAAGAACAAAAATAGAAAAATTCTATCAAGCAGTGAACACTGCTGTTCCTCTTTTCCCTCCCTTTAGAAAAAATCTCACTTTTCCACTTCATCTTGGCCATTTTATACGTCGCAATGTTTAACCATGTCTGAGTCTTTAAAGAATATAAAAACAGAGGAAACGAAAGTACGAAATACTAGCTTACTTCTCGCATGTATTCCTTAGTCGTCATAACAAGTTCATGATATACAACCCATTCAGGCTGATTTTGAAATAGTGCTGATGACGGATGAATGAATACATTTTGTCCATCGACAAGTGTCCGATAGCCCTCCTATAAAATTACTATATATCACATAAGGAATAAAAATAAGGAATAGAATAAAAAGACGAAAGGAGCAAAACATTGCCTGAGGGTCACGCTTCGCAGCATTCTTGAAAAATCCGGAACAAATTGCCTTCTGAATCCGCTGTACGTCCCTTCCACAACTAACCAGATCTAATTTGTGACGATCCATGATGCCCAGCAACTGCTTTCGAATATCCTGAAAGGAAATTTGTTCATTCTCATGACAACTGGCTGTGAAGCAATCATATAACTTGATATACGCGTCGAACTTGTGTACTAAAGATAGCAGCAACCTTTATGGTTAAACAATATTTATAGAAGTCATATAATGCAATATTTACCTGTGCACGTTTCAAAGTCCTTATCTGCACGTAGTTTTCAAAGCACCACGGTTGACTAAAGTGATGGTGCTTCCACGAATTGTACACGGCAAGCAATGTCACGTGGTCACCTTCTGGTTGATGAAATTTAGCTTTCTTCTGGTCTGCTTGCTCCTGCTTTTCCTGATATAAAGACGAATAACTATGCATATGAAACATATGTATATATATATATATATATATATATGCATAACGACATACCCATGTATATATATGTATATATGTATGCATAAAAAGGATAAAGCTCTCGGCATTGATCAGTCTCTGGGGATGCACCATGCATTCGACTTCATTAAGCATGTTTAAACATAACTGAATGCATATCTGACCATTACAATGACTCGTGGTGACCTACCGATGTAAAGAGTCAGTGCTGCCATCCTCTCAGACAAGTTTGGTACCTATTTGCCAACCCTGGAGGGATGGAAGACTTGGTGAGCTTTGAGTGCGGGGTCGAGCCCATGTGTGCTGCAGGGCGCCTCCGACCACTTCGCCACACGCGCCCATTATATATATCTATATGCATTTAATAAACGAATCGAAGTGTAATACCTTTGGTCGGTAGAAAACGTTCTGCACGGAAAGCATCGAGACAATCGTCAGCACTTCTTCGGAACATCCTAGCTCAACTGACATTATGAGCAATTTCGCTAACGACGGCTCTAACGGAAATTCTGCCATCTAAAATTTTACGCAATAGTGTTTTAAAATTCAAAACGACCTTGATATGAAACCTAAGAGGTGATAGAATATGTAGAAATCAAAATCTCACTCGTCGACCAAGTTTAGTTAATAGACCATCACCATCTAAAGCAGACAAGGTGTGCAACTGGTGAAGTGCAGTAATCATGGAATCCAATGGAGGAGCATCCATAAAATCAAAATCGATAAGATTATTGATTCCCATGGCTTTTAGCTGAAGTAGTGTTGCTGCCAGATTAGTACGCTGAATCTCCGGAACAGGAGTAGGTAACATTTCGTCTCTAAAAATAGCCTTTTAGAAGCAGATCCCGGATAGTTCAAGGAACATGATGTGATTTAAACCTATAAGCTCTTTCTGTATAGAGGCGATAGCACTTTCCAGGCCCCGTCCTTCCAGCACGTCCTGCTCGTTGCTTTGCAGCTGCTTGACTGATAGGGGTTACAACCTGAACTCTTTACGCCAGGTCACTACAGAAACCACTTTAAAAGGAAGTACCGTTACGTAAATTTAATATTACCAATGAATCCATTCCACTCTTGGGATTGTAAATCTTCTGTTTTACAAAACCAGGATCGACGACGTAGTATATCCCATCAATAGTTAACGAGGTTTCAGCAATATTGGTAGCAATTACAACCTTAAAATTATGGAAACTGAATTCAATTTTGTTTTATATTGTTTTTAAACATGAAAAAGAAATCCAGTTAAGTAATTCTATTACCTTTCATGAGATTTAGCTAACAGAAAAATAAAGTTTGTTTCATAAATGACGATTGCTTACGGCACTGGTAGATAGAAAACCAGCTCATAGAAAGGCAAAACAAAGGACCCGTATGGTGCAGTGGTGAACGCTTTAGCACCCGAAAAAGGTAATAGCGCGCTCGTTCCCCACTGCAGACACTCCCGATCCGGAGTTTTTCAAATATCTCAGCATCCTTAACGAATAAATTGAATTGATTTCAAACAATAACAAATACCTTTCTTTTACCAGGCGGAGCAGGATCAAATATACGGGTTTGCATTTCCGATGGTAGCGCTCCGTACACTGGCAAAATAATTAACTCAGGAACATCAGGTCCTAAAGCCTTCATTCGTTCGTACAGCACCTCACAAGAAGTATCGATTTCCTCCTGAAATACAACACAACGCTACTTGTTAGGTACTTGACTCTCGCTGCGTAAGAAAGTTTGAAAGAAAGGGCTAACCAAGTACCTGTCCGGTGAGAAAGACCAGAATATCACCAGGTGGCTCTGTCAGATGTATTTGCATAACGGTTATATGTGCCGCATCCAAATAGTCCGTTTCTGGTTCTTTTGTGTACAAAATCTCTACAGGGAATGTACGTCCAGGAATTGTAAAAATTGGAGCTTCAAAAAAGTATTCCGAAAACTTCACAGCATCCAGAGTGGCACTAAAAAAGAAACCGTACAGCTTTACAATGAACACATTAGCGAACAGAAATATGAGCATAGGAAGAAAAAATGGCCTACCTAGTAATGATGAGCTTGAGGTCAGATCGTTTCTTAGCTGCAGCTTTCAGCAAACCAAATAGAACGTCGGTATGAATAGTTCTTTCATGTGCTTCGTCCAACATAATAAGCGAATAGGACATGAGATCCGGATCAACCAAGCACTCGCGCAAAAGCATACCGTCCGTCATGTACTTGATTATTGTATCTTGACTATAACGACAAGAAATAGACACTACTAGAGGGCTCAAAAACCTAATATCCAGCTATATTTGTGCTCTCCAGATCAATCCCGTTGATGGTTGAGTGCTCATAGCACCTAAAGGTCAATAATAAGGCTGAGAGGAAGGCGAAGCGGAGGACTCGCACTATGTGATGGTGAACGCGTTAGTCCCCGGAAAGGGTAATGACGTGCCCGGTCGCCACCGTAAACACCAGCGATCCAGAGTTTTTAAAATATCTCAACATCATTCTGGTGATATTTTTAAGGAATCCTAAAAACGTAGTGAGAAAGTACCCACCTCGTACAATCCTCAAAACGAATTGTATATCCAACTTCCTGTCCTAGCTTAGCACCGAACTCCTCGGCGACACGTTTCGCAACTGACATAGCTGCCACACGCCTTTAAACACGTGATATGTGGTTTTGAAAACCGACTTTCATTTACACTCTGCATGAATAATCAACATCTTGTTAGATTATTGAGTTCACACCCCCATAGTAGAAGAATAAGCGACTGTGAACAACTGACTAGATCCGATGCGGCTCCAAAGGAGTAAGACTCGAAACATTAGCCATAATAAAGTTTTTGTATATACTTATCAGATAACAAGTGATGACTAACATCTTACACGTGAGGGTCAAAAAAACTTTCGCTAATAAAAAAGCGTCATGTTCTCCTTTATCTGTCAAAGAACTATTTTTCAAAATTTTTCAACTGCTATTTTACACGAGAAAGCGGATAGCGCAATAGTGGTTGTCCTGTTCACTACACAGATGGCCTAACCTACTCAGGGGCTGGTTCGAGGTTCAGCCCGGTCGAGCCCAATAAGCTTCTCAGTGCTCCAGAGTCGAAAAATTCGTAGAAGACTAGTCTAGGACAACATGACTCCTTCCAGTCTAAGCAGGAACACCTCAGTACGGCTATCTCAGGATTCCAGAAAGTATTGACTCAATAAGCATCCAGCGACATTAACAAAAAAGACGAAAATCCTCAAGTAGCAACCGAAGCCACGAACAAAAAAGTTCGAAAACCTTCGTGGATGACAGACTAGAGGAAATGAATCGAATGCAAAAAGTGGGATTCGTATATTGTAATATATGCGATGTCGGTCCGTGTAACAAATAAAACAGACAAAAAAGTATATTTTACGTGAGCGGTTTTCAGATATGTTATGTAGGTTTCAGCACTTAAAATCGATTCCTTTCTTCCCATCCATTTTCCATGATGGTCTCCGGATTTGGGTATGAGTTCGGTCGCTGCTTGAGGATTTTCTTCTTCGTTATGAATGTCGCTGCTTGCTGGTCGAACTGATTCTCTTTAGTGAACCGTGCTAATGCGCTTCTACAAGAATTAGAGAGACTGAGCTCATCCCATGCAAGTCTTGTAGCAATTTCTACATCCCGGAGGGATGGAAAGCTTAGTTATTCCTCAGCGTGGTTGAACCAGAATCGTGTTCGTGATGAACAGTATCACTACCACCGCTCTACCACCACCCTTATATAGTTTCAATGAATATTGAAACGGCAATATTAGTGAACAAAACTTTCACAGCTTCTATTATTAAAACACCACTATCTACCAAAAAACTGGTATAATACATCTATAAACATATAGCAACCTGTAACAGAGGAACTCCATTAACAGTCAAAACATCAACTCCGCACATAAAGCAGAAATGTACCTAGGCTGTGTACAACCAATTCGACCTTTTCGTGCAAAACCAGCTTCGACAGCATATTGAGTTATTTGAGTAGTTTTTCCAGATCCGGTCTCACCAATTACAACAAGAATTTGATTATCCGTCATAGCCTAAAACGAATGTGGCCACATAATAAGCACATTACTGTGCTCAGCGGATATAGAAAACTAAGGCTAAAGGCTAGCAATTTAATAACCAGGAAGGACATACTTGAATCAACGACTTCTTTAGCGCGAAAATAGGAAGAGATTCTCGCTGTTCTTTCATGCTCAAATTGGTTCGTCTGCCATACGTGGCTTTTCCACCAGCTGTCACATGTTTCATCCATTCTGGCATATCCTATACGAATACTTAAGTAAAACTGACTGATAACCTACTGTTAAGAATGCACCACCTTGTCCCTTCTCATAGGTCCTCTGGAATCGTCGTTGTCCAGTTCTCTGTCCTGCATTGGATCCAGAATCCTTGTGCTTGTAGAACGCAAGCCACTATTCTTTTCCGCATCCTTCTCTCGTTGCGCTTGTATCTTCGCTTCACGTCTCTCTTTTGCTAATGCTCCCTAATTGATTTAGTTATACAACTAACAAAGCTTTTCTAAACTTCAAATTCCTCAAACCTGCATCAATGCTGCTTGCGCCATACTCCCATCCGGATTCTTAACCACCTTCACTGGCTCAATTTCTTGGTTTCCTTTGCCATAACCACGGAGGAATTCAGGCTCTTCTTCAACTAGCTCAACCTCGTAGTCCTCGCCGTCACTTTCCTCTGAAATTTATGCGACAGTGACAATACAAACAAAGGAAGTGCGTCAGCAATTTTTTTTCGTGGAATTCTTCCAGAATTACCGATGTTATGCAGGCTTACAGTGGAAAGAATAACCAACCACCATCTTTTCGCAACACGCCGGAATCTTCGTCGAAATCAGGTCTATCCAAATTTGTAACAACTCCAGCTCCTACCATTTGTTGCCATTCCCATCTTTCAGGTGTGGACATACGAACACGACTTTTACCACTGCAAAGAATGCTTGGTTATAAAAGCATAACTTCTGTACGAAGGACAAGGAGCATTTACTACCTCGTATTTGGAGCAACGGAACCTAGTACGTTGGAGTTCTCAGGATTCGACCAAGGCGCTTCTGGATTTCGCAAATCATTTACTCCAATGGCATCGGATAGCAACTGTGCTTCCTGTGGATTGAGATCTTCTCCCGTTGCTTGATCCACCTCTTTCAAAGACAAGGAGATCTTTCCTCCTTCAACTTTTAACACCTAAAGATCTACAGATTAAACGCGGTATGTAGGTAGCAATGAATATGAAAGTCTCAGCTGTAAATCACTTGAGGCTTCAGGGTTAGAACCGACCTTAACTTTGACATGTTGGCCTCTAGTAAGCACATCAGCAACCGCGTTTACTCGTTCATTCCTTAGTTGAGAAATATGACACAAACCTTGAGTTTGCTGCCGAATACCTTCTAGCTAAAGAAAGAAAAGATGTATATGTACAGAAAGTACTTTAAATCAAAAAGACACACCTGAATGAATGCTCCAAACGACTGGATGCTCACCACTCTACCGCTGTAGATGTGTCCTATTTCAGGGACATCCGGTAAGTCCTTATAAGCTCTGTCTCTCTTTCTTTCTCTTTCGGATTTTCTATCATCACTTCTCCTACGACGTCGATCATGCCTGACATTTTCACTACGTCTACTCCTGTGCCGGTCATCCTCCAAACTCGACCTAAGTAAACGGTGAAAAGAGATTTTATTATGAATAGATAAAAAAAGAATAGAAAAGGATAAAGCTCTCGACGTTGATAAATCCCTGAAGGATGAGCCATGCAATTAACTTCAGTAAACATCTTTGGAGGTGAGTGAATGCGTATTTAGCCTTTACCATTGTAAAGACCTGCGGTGGCCTACCAATGTATCGAGCCAGTGCTGTTATCCTTCCAAACAACTCTGGTACCAATTTGTCGTTTCAGGAGGTATGAAGGGCTTGGTGGGCCTCGAGCACGGGGATCGATCTTGTGAGTTCCAGGGCCCCTCCGACCACTGCTCCACATGCGCCCCCACAACAGGTAAGCAAAGAATCAAATCAAGCAAACGTCCATACTGCACGCAATTTTTAAGAAAGAATACCTAGAACTTGAAGAGCGCTTCCTTTTGCGTCTGCCTCGACTTCTAGATCTGTCTCTGCTAGAACTACGAGCATAACTTCTCCGAGTTCTGCTACTGTCTCTCCTTTTCTTTTTCTGCGAACTGAGTGATTTCTTAGTTTCTATTTCAGTTTCTTCTAGCTTTTCGTCTTTCTAAACCAAAATCAGTAAAGTTAAGTAATGTTGGTTGGACTTAATCTATTTAAGCACGCACTATTTCCTTCCATTTCGGAACCAGACTTTCTAACTGATCCATCATATTGTCAGTGTTGCTATTGGGCATCGCAAGGGCAGGGAGTCTTGCCTTAAGCTATCGATCTAGTACTGTGAAGAAAACCAACATAAGAGTCGAAGTTCAACTTAAGCGTCACCTTAATTTCCTCCTTTGCATCGGAAATCAATGTGATCTTATGAGAGTCTGACGTCTTCTTCTGGTATTTCTTTCCCTTCGACTTCGGCAACATATGGTGGATCAAACGGAGCAGATTTGCAGTGAGCGAATCATCAAACTAGACGGAACAGTAGACAAAAGACACGATGGTACCAAGCAACGAAGAAAATTTGGGTAAAAGAACTTACTTGATCCGCGAGTCCTTCCTCAGCTAGAGCTCTTTTAAACTTGTCAAAAGTTTTACTAATTGTTGCTAACTCGATTATGAACTCCGCAACATCTTTGTCCTTAATCCCAAAATGATTGTCCAGTTCAGAGCACACTTTAGAGACTAATGATAAACGCTCAAGTTCCTCCATTGTTCTGAAAGATCTACAGAAAACTGACGGAAGCAATGCCAACATGATCTTGAAGGCTATGTATGGCTGTTACAATGATCACATAGAACAGAACACGAAGGGTGAACTCAAGGATCTTCACGAAGGAAATCGATCTTTATTCAACATTAGAGCGTACGATTACCGATTTGTTTGATTGGGACCTAGTCCTAACGTAGAAAGCCGTAAAATATTCCGAAATATTGTTGATAGCACCTTTATGTCAATAACACGGCTGAGAGACAGGCAAAACGAAGGACCCGCATGAAGTGGTGGTGAACGCGCTAGCCCATGAAAAAGGTAGTAGCGAGTTCGGTTCCCACCGCAGGCACCAGTGGTCCGGTGTTTTGCAAATATCTCAGCATCTTTATGGTTATATTTCACATAATATCCTGCTATTAAAAAAAAAGAATAGGTAGCAAATAAAAAGCCACGATATTTCAGAACATTTTCGGATTAGCACCTAGAACCGGACACGGAACAGAAACAGGAAAGAGTTTCCATACAAGAATTTAGCATCAATTAACAGTGAAAACAACAATTTCTAGAGCAGTGGGAAAGCCTGTCAGCATCCAAAGTTATACGTCTAAGGAACAACAGAACACAATCACCATTTCAACACGTAGCGATTTTCGTGCTCTAACTAGCAAATGGTGCTCCTATCGTACAGCTCGTCCTCGTGATTTCGAAGCCACCGAAATTGTCATCCTGAGGTGAACTAAGGACCATGTGCGTTGATTTCAGTAAGTAAGCTGCCATGCGTGTTAGGTCGTTCATTTTGATTTCAGTGCGCATCTCGAGTGTGCTACAATGGCACCTCAACCGATGGCCGTGCTACGCGAAAATGGCCACGGTTGCGGAAGGATTAACTCTATGCATAGTGCATTCTATCGAAAAGCTCAGCATTTTCACGGAATATGTGTGCGTTCTTTTTCCTTAGTAGTTCGTGCTACGGGTGGCTAGCGCAGTGGCAGCGACGACGACGGTCACGAGCACGGTGATGGTTCGGCACCGCTCACGGCTCACCAGATCTTATCCTTCCGGTTTCGGGAAATTGGTAGCCGACTTGTCTGAGAAAGTAGACTGTCTCAGGCTGAATCAGCTGGGTCAGCACATTCAGCTACATTAATGACGAAGCGATGTAGCTGAACCCATACGCTAAAAGTTGAAGGACCTTGGTGGATGAAGTATGAGAGGAAACGAATCGAATCCAGGAAGTGCTGGGAACCGCAGGGTAGTTGTAGAAGACCGGCCATATAAAAATAGTAGTTCTTGCTTGTTCTGTTCTAAGAATATTCAGTGGTTTCAAAAACCCCAATTGCTTGAAGTGGATGTAATCCTTGTTAAGGAGGAGTTGCTAAAAACAGGTGTTTCTACCGATTTTCAGACCCGAAAAATGGCAGAGCTTCCAGGTGAGGGTAAGTTCTGTCGATTTAACGAGAATTGGTTTGTGTGCTTCCTTTGTCGCGTTACTGAGGAACGTTGTTATGCTCACGAAAGCAATTTTGGTTCTCTGCAGAACATTACCTATACCACTTTCCCTTTCTAAGAATTTGAGTGCTTCATATCCTTCATTCAGGGTCACCGTTAGGAGATCAATGTGTTTTCTTTTCTTTCATTTGCTGTTCTTGTATACCTCACCTGTGTCTAATCCACGGAACGCCATAGCACGGATATCCTAGGATTCAAAGGAGATTAGACTCTAGCCAGCATAGGACGACATTTATAATGAGAACCAAAATTCTTGAGTAACAGCTACACTTACATGCGGATAGAAACATTCGTGAATGGCAGATGAGACGAAACAAGTCGAATATAGGAGAATCTGGGATCGGCGCAATATGATATCTGATCTCTAGACATGCAAAGAGAAAAGGGAAAAAGAACTATCCTCTACACAACGTTCTATGGTTTCTATTAGGACGTTTCGGAAGTTTATTGTGTAACAGTACAGCTTCTTGTTCCCTGTTTGAGTGCCTTCCAGTTCGACAGTTCGTGAAGAATCCAAATCCTGTGTTCATGATAATTTGTGGCAGATGTTTCAGCTGTCTGAGCACATCTGTTTGTGATTATTTGACCATTGGGTGGCACAATTCTTCGTGTCATAGGAGCGCGTGTAGGACAGTGGTCGGAAGCGCCCTGGGACACACACATGGTATCGATCCCCGCGCCCTAGGCCCACCAACCTCTCCATCCACCTCGTGTCGGCAAATTGGTATCAGACCTGTCTGGGAAGATAGCAGCACCAGCTAATACATCGGCAGGCCACTGCGAGTAATTGTAAAGGCCAGATACGCATTCAGTCATCTCCCAACGATGATTAATGAAGTCGAATGCATGGGGCATCCATCAGAGATAGATCAGCGCTGAGAGCATTGTCCTTTAGCTTTATGAGATATCATGCTAAACTTCATTCAAATTTTCGTGTTTTTTCGAGCTAGTGTTCTTTGAAGCCTTTTTTGTTATGTAGATGACTTTAATGTTAAATCGATGTTGCTCCAAATATTTTCGGAAACAAATAGCCTGCTGGCGTTGGCTGTTCTGAAGAACTCTGATAATTCACAATTTGAGTGTTGCTTACAGTAGTGGAAGAATCGCTTCAAGCTTCACTACTACTCGGATTGTGATAGTGTTATGGGTGACTTCAATGGAAGCATAGGAGTGGCACAAGTACACGAACATAGCTGGAATTTGATTTCAGAGCGCTATAGCTTTTTGATTCTGCGGGGACACTTTTAGAAGACACTTTTATGGTTTGTGTCTTTCACAAAAGTTTCTTTCTCGTATGATAAGCTACCGCTATTGAAACTGAGACATCTTTGTCAGCTCAGCAACATAGAGTGTCTATTCGACGGCTACAAAGCCCAGTATTTTGGAGAACAATCTGCTAATCAATTCATGATAGATGCGCTATGCGTTCGACTTTATCAAACATCATAGGGGTGATTGAATATATATCTGATTTACATAATGACCTGCAGGGGCCAACTGATGTATCACGTCAGTAATTTTCAAAACCGACCATTACTTCACCAGAGTACGACTAATCAATATTTTCCTAGATGATTAAGCTAACGCGGGGTGGGCAAAGAGTTCAATTCGGCTAAAGCTTTGACTTCTTCATCTCCTTTAAAGCAGGATTGACTTGTTTGTCCAGAGCCATTTATCCTCGGGATGTGGAGTCATCGTTGTCGCATCGACTTGAACGAATCTGACTTTGATAAAGACGTCGAAGCACTAACCGAATAATAGTCTTTGCCATCCTCGTGTTAGTTTAATCATTTAAGCAAATACTTATTGATATCAAGTCAGTGTGTTTATCTTTCCAGACAGGTCTGGTCCCAATTCGCCGAACCTAGCAGACTGGGCGGAATGGTGACCCCCTAGGCGCGGGGTAGAACCAACAACTGATCCTGTGTGAAATGCAGAGCACCTCTAATCATTGCGCTATGTGCGTCCATAAGTTGTTCATTATTAGTCCATTATTAGGAATGCCATATCCGATTATAGTCGGCACGAGACCGAAGACTACGAAAAAAGTTATGAAATCCAATTTATAGGATCGATGCAAATGCAATAGCCGTTTTATCGTTTTGTACTTTACAAACGCATTTTACTTAAACAGGTATTGTTAACATCGTTACTGTATTCTATTTTAGAGATCATCTGATGCTTCACTACTTGCCATGTGGCAGTGTTATGCCATTCTCTGACGTTTAATAATGCTTAAAGCATGATTTCAAGGTATGAAATTCGCACTGTTTTGTGAAATTATACCGAAGCAACTCTAAATGCGATCAGAGAACGAAGCCATGGGAGGCTTAAGAGTGGATTTTCCAAAGAGGGTTCGAAGAGTTCTATACACAGCTGCTCTCGGTGACGAGGAACATCGTGAGCGCCTATCAGAAGTGCATTACAACTGTCTAAAATTAATTTTTGATGCTGCCCCTTTCAAAATCTACTGGAGAGCTTGTATAGCTAAACAATCTTTTACCATGAGGAAACCACTATGAAGGTGAAAAACCTCGGCAGTTGTGCCTGGTATCAATTCAACAAATGCTGGGGAAATCACCGTTGTGGAGCCAGTTCTTCGCTTTCCCTACGACGTAAAACACTCCATTCTTCGTGGTATTATGAATTGCGAAAAATATCGGATGCTAGACGACAAATCAATCGCGCTTTTTGAAATGCTTGTAACAAGCGAAGTTTCCAGCAGTTCCCAGGATCGAATTTACATCAAGAGTTGGTTAACGTAGCTGCTTTGTGATGCAAACAGGAGTTCATTCACGATGACTGACTTGAATTCTGGAATGGCAACCACAGTAGAGAAACGCTGTTGTGAAATTGATTCAATTTATCAAAAATTTCATGTATTTAGCAAGATTTGGCGAACAGGAAACCTTCAATTCTCTTGTATGGAGTGGCTCGACGACACGTTGTACAACCAATATTGCACTAGCTGAACAAGTTGTTTACAAAATTTTACCTCGGCCACCGTAGTCAGCAGACCTCTCTCTAATGGACCACCGCTTTTTCAGGAAGAGACAGAGATGATCTATGCTCACCAGATAGGAAATTCGTAAATTGCACAGTTTCTGACCTCTAAGCGTGTGGATTTTATCTATTCCCATGTTAGTTGGTAAAGTAGTGTTTGAATGGAGTTGTAATAACAACGATGCTGAGATATGAACAAATTTAGGAACTTCAGGAGGGCTTCGAAACGGCGGTAAACTTTATCGGAGATTACAGAACACCAACCGAAACCCTTGCTTTGCCTTTCTCTTGGCCAGTTTTTTCTACTCTTTCTGTGTCATAGACGTCACTCGCCAACAGATATAGGAAGCACAAATTGGCACGGAATCCAGAAAAGCTGAAGCTGAAGTCGAAATCTCAATAGTTCTCGTTAGGAAAGAGTAGGCAGTAAATAATAGTTAAGACATTGCGATTTCTACTGCAGCTTCAGCCTAACTAGGTTCAGTGCCGATCTCTGCTGTCAGGATCATTCACGTTGACGGATAACTACGGATAAAACAGGAAGGGCAAAGGCATGGCTGAACGAAAGGCAAACCATGACCCTCTATTGAGGTGTATAGCACGTAGCGCCCTGGTAAGAGTAATGGCTTGTTTAAAGCCCACATGAGCTCCCGAGCTTTGTTCATATTTCCAAAGAATAAGCAGTAAATAAAACTTAAGATGGATTATAATGTTTTACAATTATACGCTGATATTTTTGATAGTTCTTTCACAAGGTGAAAACTATTGGTTTCTAAATCACATCGTGAAATGAGAAGAAAATTGAATCCGAACGATAACTGACGACTTTCTTTCTGCTCAATGACTACAGATGGTGGTGGTTACTCATCGGCAAATGTAAACGCAGGATTTATTCAATACAATACAGTAACTGAAATTTCGGCGGTTTCGTTTTCTTCAGAGCCTTGAGGAGTCAAATTGACATCAAATCCACTCATTCAAACGCCATCATAACCCCAGCAGAGAAAACATGACGCATAAATGCCTATTCGTATAGTGAACAGCTTCTCTTAAGCGCTTACCGTTTTGTTATTCTTGAATCCTCCGGTTAATATAGGAGAGCAGTCGCACGAAACGTGCTTGACTCAAGTGAAAAAGTCGACTCTATAACGATACTCCATAATACTCTAGTCAGCAATGACTGTATACTCCACATACTTGAGAAACGCGAGGATTACCTTGTGATCGCGCGCTACCTCCGGCCATTTCTCAGGCTCATTTTTTTGACTTGCGTCGGGCACATTTCTCACCCATGCGGGACTCTGTGCGGTTGATCTCCAATAATAACCGGAGAACTCATGAACAACGAAATGATGGGCGTTTAAGTGAAGCCATTCATTGTGCGAATAAACATTTACATATTAAGTTTTATATGTTGAGGTTATGACAGTGTTTGGCTGAATGGATTGAATGTCAAATTGACCGTTAAAGGCTCTAAAGAAAGCGAAACCGCTGAAATGTCAGCTAATATATTGTACTGAATAAATCTTGGTGTTAACGTTCTCGTGTGTCCTCATCAAGAAAACTGCGTTGTTGATCAGTGCCGAGGTTAAAAGAAAGTCAGTCCTAGGAGTTTTGGATCGTTATTAAGCCAAGACACTAGAAAATTATAAGTTAAAGTTAAACACTATATCGTTGCTGACTTAAGGTTATCAAAAGAAAGAGATATAGATTCTGTTAACCCACTTACTTCCCTCTCTCAAATGATGAGCACTTAGCACAATCGTCTCGCTGATTTCGTAAACGTCGTCCTTTGGGTCCCTCGCTCCTCCTATTCTTCTCACAAGTAGTGTAAACTTCTGCCACGTATTACGGTAGGAAGAATCCTGTTCGAATAATAATGAGTAGAATGGCTATTTTTTGCCCTTCTTGACAGCCTTATGAATTTTTCTATTCTATGCTATCTTCGTGCTCATGTCCAGCTTATGGGAAGCTAGCAATTTTCGCTAGACATATGTCGAGTATACTACGATGTCCTTCCATTTCTTTTGGGCAGATCTACGTTATTTGAAAACCAGATTTATTTGTTTCAATAGAAGTGATCTTATGGAAGGAATCAAGGCAGCGATTACTATTCTTTTTTCTCATTGCTAATACATATTTGACATGATGCACTAAAGTGTGGAGAGATTGTTGAGGAAAAAACAAGTAGTGATCTTTCCATTCATGGTTTCCTAATCCGTCTTTTTTTTTGTGATGTTCTTAAACGTGATGAAAAAGACACTGGCACTGCCTCTACTTAGGTTCAGAAGAAAAAAGAAAAATAAAGTCTCATAATTAGCGAGTCTTCCTCTTTCCTTTTTTTATTTTCCTCTTCTTTTTCTTTCTTTTCTGTCCTGAACTTGGCATAAATCTCGTCGGAGCACTGTTGACTGACAAACGTATAAAAATCCTCTAAGAAATTAGAGTGGGTTGTGAAACAATCCGCAATCTACAGAGTGGTTGAAAATTAACTCGCTGCCCGAAAATATTTATGACTTATGTACTGCAAAGTTCTCCTCATATTTTTTCATGAATGTCCCTTAATTTGTGAGGACTACTTATACTGTTGTTTTTTCAGGTCTTTGTTTGAAATTTGTAATCCCTGCAGGCATAAGCGGATGTCGCGCTCCGCACCGCGAGAGCGTACGCAGCTAGCGACACGCTGTGAAGTCTGGAATTCCGTTGTGAAAGTATAAGGATGGTAGAAGGCCATTAAAGACGACACGCTCAAGTTGACAAAAGGCGATAAAGAATTGTTATGCAGAGCTCATGGTTACAGGATCTGTAGCCTATACTCAAAAAAGCGATCGACCATCCAGTTTCGGTGACCCCGATGTAGTGTAATCTGTTCATGAAATCTTGACTCGTGCCAAAAGAAATGAATTCGACAGTCGTTTTGGACTCTGCTTTCACTGAATACGAACTGCGCTTAAAGGCGTACTTGGAAGTCGGCACAATGGTCAACCACTGTAGGGATTGTGACATTCGCATGGAACATGTAGAGATAACGTTGATTTGGTAGGAAGATTGGTAAATTTTAAATAAAACTTTGTCCTAGACGCTTTCTAGTATTTATTTCTTGTAAATATGGTAGCTAAGAAAAAGATTGTAGGTATTTTACAATAGGGAGTTAATTTTCAATCACTCTATCGTTTGGGTACCTCATATGAAATTTTCCAGAGCGTATTCTCTATTGGATACGAAGTTCAGGACCCCTTATCGGCAGGAACTCATTTCCATTCGGGTGTAGTGATATTTCATGAACTTGTATGCGTCGTCGAAAACTTCGATCTCGCACGGACAGCAATGAAATGCCATTCATTCGGGTTCACCGATTGGTAGCACAGTCGTAAATTAGAAAAAAACTCTGAGTTATTCACCAATTGGTTCTCGTTGTTATTTTGAAAGGAAATCCAGAAATGGTGGGCTTGGGCGATTTTCTTAAGGATGCACAAATATGGCGTCGGATCACCTTGTTGGTCAACATGGTAAGCCATAGTCTCTCCCGCATTGGATTTCGGGATATGTATCGACTGTTTTGATTTCACTTTCCTCTTTGATTCATAGTAGAGCAGAAGCAAACAAAAAGTAGTCAATGAAAATAAAAGCGAATAGTAGGGTAAGTCGAGTAAAAATAGTCTGTGAACAAAATAGATATTACAACGTTATACCTTTTTATTTTCTGCCTACTATAATTTCACGGCAAGGTACTAAGCGAAATACAACCACAACGTTGCTGAGATATTTGCAAAACTCTGGACCGCAGGTGTCTATGGTGGGGAACAAACGCGTTATTGTCCTTTCCGGGAATAACGCGTTCACCACCACACCATACGGGTCCTTTGTTTCGCCTGTCTCTCAGCTATTTCTATCGATCTTTGCCACAGCAATCACCCGTCAGCGGGATTGATTGAAAATTTGAAAAAGGAGGGATTGAAAATAGATATTGATTGTTCACATAGAGGTTAAATGAAAGTCGGTTTACCGAAGTCGTAAATATTTCAAGTGAAATCGATTTGTAGTGGAAGAACTCAAATGTTGTTGAAGCTTTACAAAAGAATCGATGTCAACACTGTTTTGCCTTCATGGGATTACGGGTTTTATTGTTAATCGTTTTTATTCTCAATTTCCTTGCCGATGTTTCCTATGCCAGCATTATTTTACCCAGATGTCGTTATCATGACTCTTTTTAGAAACCTATTTTGCCCTTGGAATTTCAGAAATTTATTGGTTTTCTGGGGCCACCTGTAGCGTAGTGGTTTGGTTAGTAGTGTTATTAGGTGCTCCATAATACAGATGGGTTCGATTCCACGCCTCAGGCTCACCAGGCCTTCCACCCTTCTGCGGTCCGAAAATTAGCACCAGATCTGTCTGGAAAGATAGAAGCACTGAGTCGACATATCGGTAAGCCACCGTAAGCCGTTGTGTAGGCCAAATATGCATTCATTCGTCTCTTAGGATGCATGATGAAGTCGAATGAATAGCGCGTTCCTCAGAGATTGATCAATTCCACGAGCCTCATCCTTTATCTTTTTACTGGTTTTTCGACGTAGTCTTACTTTAGAGTCCAAGCAACGAATATATCCGTTTTTGCCTTTGACGAGTAATGCTGTGCTGTCCTAAACCTTCATAATGTCTGATATGAACTTGGGAATCGTCTTCCGTTCCTTCTTTAAAGGGTATATGTGGCTTAGTATTACATTTACGGCGCGATAGAGTGGATTCTATTCACTATGCATGTGAGAATGTACGAATACGTCCATAGCATTAGCGTGTGTATCTACAGAGCGAGGGTGTGTGTATCGTTTGCACATACCTCATTAATGAATTACTTACTCCCTTATTGCGGCTGACGGCATTTCAGCGTGTTGAAATGTAGTGTGGATCGGGAATCCATCTCATAGGAGAGCCATCCCAGCAGTAAAATCGGAAGTCCAGCTAACTAAAAAAAAATTTATTCCACAGAATTCTGCAAGCTATCCATTGCTGCCGCCTTTTCATGAAAAGGGGCAACATTAAAGAGTCTCACACGAAAATCACGGTACTTTTCTAGTCCGTCAAACTAATGGAATTAACTACGGGGCTTTAGCGGTGCCTAGGCACGGCCTCTGGCGAACGATTTGTGTGACTTTGCTCTACAGAGACTTCATTTGTGCGGTTTCGAACCGTTCGATGGTTAAACGGCTTGGAGTTGATAGAGAGGATACGATTTACAGAGCGGGGATAAAACAGACTGCACGTATTGCATCAGTTTTTTACGCTATGTTTGTTACTTTACAAAGGTGAGTTAGGTTTGAATATTGTAGCAGGATTTAGCATACTTTCTTAAAACTTGACACTTTTATGGTTTATTTGATGTTTTCGAATTCATAGTTTACTGAACTTTTCTTAACCACATCTAGCGATGAGAACAACGAAAAAAAACACTAGGGTCACATCTTGACATTTAACAATTGTAAGCACCAATCTTCCAGGTATTGAGCACTACTCAACGAGCGCTCATCATATCCTCATCTACGTTTACTTCTTTGAAAATTTTTATCCTCCAATGACTCCGCAAAGTCGTTCAGCAACAGTGAGGGACAAATCTGCAAAAGTAATGCAGCCGTCTTCCTCCGGTCTACCACTTTCTTTTAGTCTATATTCTTGATGTTCTTGAAACTTCGTTTGTACTGGGACGTCAGAACGCAAACACCGTGGACTTCTTCTTCCTACGATGGGGGTTCCTTCCTGTTTTTGCTCTGAGCGTGTACCCCCGGCCAATTCCAATTTAACACACAATTAGTTGCGTCGGGCCGAGAAATTTGTTAGTTCTGTGCAGCAGTGGGTTCTTAAAATGTTTTGGCTTTCACAGCATCTACTGTCCCCATCTGCGTCCATTGCCTCTTTATGCTCTGGCTTACCGCACATCCATCGAGAGTCCCAGAGAGGAAAACGCTTGAGGAGCAGAGGCGTGGTCGTGTTGTTGCCCGTAAAATCGATGAGGTAGGCCACTCGTCTGGCAAGCTAACGACTACTATGGCTGGAACTGCTGATGCTGCGGTAAGTGTTGACGACGGTCTCTATCCCCTTCTATCTCTGAATATCCACATCATGTCAAGTGTCAAGTATAGGCCGGCGGTCAGCGGATGTGGTTATGGTTGCAAGAGTGCAGAGGTGATTTAGTAGAATGGTCTCGGACGATGCTGTTGACCATCATGAAAATTTTTACATTTTACTCTTCACCCTAGAGTGGTTATAAGTGGAACTAATCGCTATCGAAGCTCATTGTTCGGATACGTTACCAGGAAGTTTTGATTACCTGAAAACATGGGAATCTGTTAAGAGGAAACATTCATGGTCCAAACTAACTTACTGTGGCGCAATGGGTCACCAATCCGTTGAATTGGCCGCTGGATCTGAATCACATGAAGCATCGAAGACGTTGAATCGTTCGGCGTTGACCGCTCCCCGAGGTATGCGCCATGCATTCGTCTTCATCAAGCGTCATAGTGATGATTTAAGGCATATCTGGTCTGTCGGTAACTTACCGATTAATCATGTAAGCATTTTTATCGTTCCAGGCAAATTTGCAATTTCTTGAAAAAAAGCAGTTTCCCGATCCCAGAAGGATGGAGGGCCTTGTTAGCCTAGACGACGAGATCGAATCAAAGACCACGTGTGCGTTTTGTGGTACTTCAAACCATTGCGATAATCGCGCCTGTCTGAATTCGTAACGGCCCTATGTTCTGTTTGTTAATCCAAACTATTGAGAGTCGTTAATGTACTTATGTGAATGCCTGATCTAGTGGTATCGAGTTAAATTAAGCTCTGCAAACAACAAACATGTAATCAAGTCTTTTAAATTATTCAAATGCCGATATGCCGTCGAGCAATGGGGAACTCGGCCTTGCCACACGTCATAAGCCACTCATTAGAAATCTACAAGTGGCTAGTTTTTTTATATAGAGTATTTCTATTTATCTAAGAATCCGTTGTGTTAGCGTGGGACACCAAGCATTTTTCTCCAAAGGCTATCCAATCATTATGCCTATCTCCGATATTGCACATTTCCATTTTTCCCTTGTTTTCCGGTCCTATCTAGTGCTTCTAAATCACTTCTCAGTGCCATGGCTGTCTTGGTTGTAGCAAGTCTTAAAGGTTTAGCACAACTTACAGCTTTGTTTGCATCTTTTGCACTGGTCTTTCGTTCTACTTCGTCGTATTGTCCTCTTTAAAAATATAAATGGTAATTGTTAGAAATTCAGTGATTTATCAGGTTTAATTCAGTTCCTTACCCTTCTAACTGACACATATAACGCATATGTTATTTGGTGAAAGCCTTGACGTCTAAGGATTTGGTGCTATGGTTTCAGCGCAGAAGAAGTGACCTCTAACTTTTTCTGTACTTTTACTAATCATGAAGAATCTGGCGCTTAATCTCTTTTTTCGGAAGTCAGTGAAATATTCATAGAATTCCGGTTTTATAATGAGGCTCTTAGCTTCTCCATTAACTAAGTTTTGCTTAAGAGCTATATTATGCAGGGTTAAACCACAAAGATACAAGAGACATTCCAGTTAGACGGAAGTGGTTCAGACCATTACACTCATGGAAGGCAAGTGTTCGATTTGCATAGGAATTCAGGCGTGGCCATCAGTACTGATTCAAGTGAGTCGGCAGAAGAACTAAAGAGGAATGGACTTTTTCTATCTGACTCATTTTCATGGGAGAATGCAAAAAATTAATTGGGTCTTGGATCATAACAATGCCTTGTGAATGCAGATAGATATTGATTTGGTAGGTACCACATGGATATGTTTACTTGAGGCTGAGCAATCTTAAATTTTTGGATTCCAGTTCCATTTGTAATTTATCTGGCAACACAGCCAGATATTGAGGGTGAGACTGTTTAATTTTAGCAAAATCTCCGATTCCATCATTTCGCTTAAGAAATTCAGAACCTCCTTAAAATTAATATCTAAATATTCGCAACTATTTTTAATCCACTGGATTGGATTAGAATACCCTCATTCCGCAGGACTTCCTTTTCCAACTGCACAAAAAAATACGAGGATTCCACGAACACTTCTCCACGCTGTTTCCGTTTATCCCTTTTAGTGGCCCACACAAAGCGCGAAGATTTGAAGATTTCTGATAGTGTCCTAGGGGTTAAGAATTCTGGTATAGTTTCATTTCTGTGTTCAATCGTCATGGAGGCTCTTTCAAGCTGGAAAATTTGTCAAGTGTACACTGGAATTTTAGGTTTTGTATTTTACATACTGGGGTCAGAAACATTTTTTCTGTTGATTTAATGAAGGTGGGTGTTTCAGGATATGTTCACGGTGATAACTTGTGGTGAGATCGGCAACGCTTTGGGATCTGTGTGCAAATTTCTAGTCCATGTTTTCACTTATTCAGATAGTGAGAACACTATTTATACCTTCGCTCCATCCTTCTAATCGTCGTGTGACTAAAACCGGAGCCAACAATTTCTCTCGTGTTTGTTGACGCGTGCTAAAGTAGCCTAGTGAGCTCCGCTCGTTTGAAGTACAAGAAGACTTATTTTAATTCTATTTTAGAGACTTTTTGAAAAACAGATTTTCGGTGGCCTTAATATTCTACGCTTGGAATCCAAGTGATGTGACTAACGGGGGTTTATGAAATAGTGTATCCGATTCTTTATGGTAGGTGAAAACCTGTGACTTCCTTTCTTCTTAAGAGATGCATGCTATTCAATACATTATCCTTTCGGCAACGCGTATGACAACTCCGGTGTTTCATCCTTCTTGCCTAGTATCGTGGTTTCAAAAGCGCAGGGTAAGGAAGTAAGGAAGGAAAAAGCCGCAGAACTGAGGTGGGCACGATATCAGGTGTTCCTTATCATCCTTACAAGGTCTGTGAAGCACTCTTAAGTTCTCTGGGTTGTGGGTTTACTGTAGCTCAGCAGCAAAGCCATTCAGCGTTTTGATTTCCCGACCCGGACACGTAATTATTGCAACTATAACACATTGTTTCCCAAATTTTGACGCTTTTTACCTTTTGCTAGAGAAATACTCATGCGAAGTGAGAACATCCATCCGATGAAGACCAGTACTGAGGCAAGAGTGGCACTTCTCAGCGAAAGCCTCCAAATAGCTATGGACTATTTTGCTGGAACAGTCATATATCTATCCCAGAGGAACTACCGAAATTGTTTGTTACCATAAATGGATTTAATCATTGTGATAAACTCGGATAGCCTCTTATTCTGTTCGTCGCATTTTAATCCCTGCATAGTCCTTCTCTTTCTGACCTACTTTAAATGCTACAATTTTTCATCATCATAGACTAGTGTTGGAGAGTCCACTGTGTAAACTGTAAAAGTCAGCCTACGCTCACACGTTATCAATCGGTGACATCCCATCCGTATAGCTACTTCTCCATAAGAATTGATGTTCATGACCATATTCATGTTAACCGGGACGGAAAGGCGGTGAGTGTTTTTACGATAGCATATCACTAGCTTTTTGTCAGTCCCAGTCCTCCTTAGATACCATCAACGCTATTTAATCTGCGGTATTTTCTCATTGAGCGTGTAACGCAGTTATTGCCTGTAACGATGCTTCGTGAACTCGAATGTATGTCGCATCCCTAACGGCTTAATTATCGCCAGAAACTTTATCCTTCATCCTTTCCTCTCCTCCTGTTTGAACTTAGTATTCGTAGCATGTGCCGTCAGGCACTAAGTGATAAATTAAGATACTAGTGTGTGTTGCAAGTATAGATAGGCCAGACTTAAGTTTAAGGAACACCCTTTTCGTATTCACCATATCATGTCTGTTTTCGGTCAAAGAGTAGGGTTCTTCACCTATGTTGTTCATACACATGAAAGGCGGAACTAGTTTACTCTTTATTTATCGCACTCTGAAATCTGAACAGTTGGGATTGAATAGGGTTCTTTGTGGAAGCTCCTACTTATGGACTGAAAGTAAATGACAATTTGAAGGGCTTAGGTTCTCCTTTCTCAGTAATTTATGAAGCGTAACGATTCAGGAGTTCGTAATTTCAAATTTGATTAGATTATTCAGCCAGGAGTCATTTACGTAGCTCAGATGAAATTGAAGTATCGAGACTTCGCAGACTATTTAAGCACTTCTTTTGATCAATGTGAATCTCCAAATCGCTACAACCCCGTCTGGAGTCCAGGCCATGTACATCTTGACACTCTGACAGATCTATCCAGATGAACTGGAAGAGAAATCGCAGTTATATGTAGAAGATTTTATTACTTAGTATTGTTGCGATTATCTCGGTTGAAATCCCCACTGATAAGATGATTTTTGCAGAAGAACGCTCTGAACTCGATTTTCGATAAGACCAAAGACGTGCTCTCCAATGCGGGTAATCAAGTTTCCACATTTCTTTTCTCTTTCCTGTTCTTTTTTGACATATGAATAATTCAGTCTGTTTTATTTCATTCCAGAAAAACCATTTACCACAAGAAGTCATTTCATTCATCCTTTTAGTGGTGAAAACACTGCTTTCAGCGTTGCGTTTACGGCAAGGGCGTCTTTAAATGGGATGGTTTAAAACAATAGAGAATCGTTGTTTGCTAAAGACTTTTAAGAACACAATAAGACAACTTGAAGCAGTAAAGTTCCTTGTTGATGCTAAGTGTTGAACAGCTTTACTGCTATGATATCCTATTGAATTTCAGCAGAGACTACGAAGGGATATGCGTCACAGGCGCAGCAGGCGATAGGTAAAATCATTCCGAGTGCCAGTCATGATCACGATCAGGTGAGGCAGGACGTGAACTCTTCTCATCATCATTAGGTAAACAGTAAGTGTCGCTGTGAATTAAACATCAAATCCAGTGTAGAGGACAAAGTCCAGCGATCATAGTTGATTCGCCGGTAAGAAACTGGTACAAATCGATCGTGAAACGCATAGCTTTACAATTCGCTATATTCTTGATAAGCACACGAAAGGTTATTATTAGTGCTACTTGTTAGTAAAAACATCGTGTGTCCTTATCAAGAAAACAGCGAATTATTGATCAATTTCGAGACTAATAGAAAGTCTGTGAAAACTTGGTGCCTAGTAATTGAGGAAATCATAAAGCTACTAAGCAACAAAAGGTTAAGGAAAAGTTGGTCATAGGAATTACTACGCACTATAGTGTAGAAATCGAATACTGTATTAGCACGCTCATAAATTCTAGAAGTATAAGAATAGCCGCCTGCTTTTAGAGCTTTAGTGATGGGTTGAGAGCTAAGATTATCCAATGTTTCATGAACTCGAGAAGTATAGGAGTTGTCAGCGTGTCGGGTTACTGACTAGTTATTAAATAGCAGCGCTATTTATTAGGGCAAAGCAGCTAATGTGGTTTTCGCTTCTATAATAGCTAAAGGGTACAGCAGTAAGATTTTCTAACAGTTGTCTGATATGCTTCTAAAGAATATCCTATGAGAAACTACTTCGAACACGATCTGAGGTGGAGAAGATCCACACTGATGCGAATGCATTTTCTGACTCAAGCCTCTTTTTCATGATGAAAAATGTGATTTACGTCAAAGTTTGACTTAAAATCATCTATGGTTGGTAGTTTAAAGAATCTGACTCTTCCTGCTTGTTATGAAAAAGTCTAAGACCAGCTTAAGATCATTTCTTTCGTAGAGTTAATTCGTAACCAATCGATTAATTAATTAATGAATTCGTAGTTAATCTGTATTCAATTTGTTAGTTTTTTGTAGTGTTCTGACCTTTTTCTAGAATCTAGATTGTTTTGATCCAAGCACTAAAACGAAGTACTGTCCGTTTTTAATCCAAGCAGTAGGACTGAACTACTGTCTAGTCACGGATCGATAATTCAATCCGAGTTCAACTTGATGAATAAAGCCAGTTATTGCTTGTAGTTTGGTTATCATCATATTATGTATGCAGGATTAATTCTCTATCATAAATAATTAGGCTAGTTTATAAAGTAATGAACCACTAAAAACGGCTGCAGCATCTTAGAGTGAGGTCTTCATTTCTCATGGAAGTTTTTTTTTACCATCCCATCGTTTCACCAAAGCTGGGGAACAGCAGGGAACAGCATAGTGTAAAGCTGGCTAGTGGCGAATCTGTTTACATAGACTTTGCACTTGTTGTAGAGCTTAGAGTTTGTTCGTTTTCTCTTACTAAAAACTAAATTCTAGCATTTTTTCTCATAGGTTGGAGCTGGAGGATCACCGTCACCACCGGCTAGCAATCCGAACGCACCACCATCGCCACCACAGTGAAAGCATTTCAATCACTAAAGACCAAATGTTTTTATCTGTTTAAAATATCGATGTTCTTTTCTCATCACATGTCTCTCCATGGTATCCGTTTATGGACATCTCCTTCTTGCTTGTACAAGTTCAGGTTTTGCTAGTGAGTAGTTCGATTGTAGAAAAATCTTCATAATCGATGCATACTAGCTTTTTCTCTGAATACATAGACAATTACCTGTATAAACTATCTATCCTGTAGTACTTTGTGGCATTCTGTTGTTACTAGGCATAGCCATTCAGACGAGATCACTCTTATTGCTAGTTCTTCTTATGAGAGGAACAGCCTGTCATTCACTGTCAGCGTTTACTACACTCTTCATGAGATACAAAATTCCAACAACTAAGTGCTTTATTTTTCAGCAGACACAAGGTTTTCAATAACAAGATTAATTCAGTACAACAATGGTGGCTGATATTTCGGGTGTTTTGCCTTTTTCAAAACTCTGGAAGGTCAAAGTGACACGCAATCTACTTAGCCAAACACTTTCATGGCCGAAGCAGAAAAAACTCAATGCATAAATTTTGTTTGCATGTTAAACAGCTTCTTTTAAGCAACCATGGTTTTATTCCTCATACGATTTCCAGTCAATGGGCGAGTCCACTTGCTGAAAGTTACGCCGGTCAGGCATGTGCCAGGGTGAGGCACGTGTTTGGGTCAACTCAGAAATAATCAGCCTAAGGTATGGCGCGATGTTATACGTGATCACATGGCACTCCACCTTCGGATTTTTGAAGTTTATCCAGTACGCTTCGAGAGTTTTACGCGCTGGGGTTCTAGATTCTTGTGCGAAGATAGTGAATTTACTTCGAAATCTCCGTTATTTCTTCGTGCCATATACGTGCCTAATGGAGCACTTTATTTGACTTCTAGGAACAAGCTGGCGTTTTAACGTGTGCGGTGGATTCTCAATCAATACAATCCATTCTTCGAGATTTTTAAGCATCATGCTATAACTGTGCTTAATTCATTGGAGGAAAAGGCAGTTTAAATAAACACACATACTCGTTAGATTTGTCTTGTGAGGGAGTGGCCTTATTCCGAGGAGATAGCGTTTCACGACTTTTGGAAATGGCTATTTTCCACGTAGATTCCAAGGATTCTTCGTTCTGTTCCTTTCTTGTGCACAATTTTCGCTGTTCGCAACACGTTTTTCGCAAGCGCTCTCTGCGTGTGTGAAGTATGAGAGGAGGGATTATGAGCCATAGACATTATGCTTTCGTTACTTAGCTTTCGGTAGCATTTGGTGAAACAGCCGTTTTTGGATGGGTTAATATGAAGATTAAAGAAAGTTCGAAATTTTACAAAATTTATTGAGGCTCTAGAGCACTAAAGCTTTTAGAGAGTTATTAAAGAAGAAAAATTCCACAATAGTTGGATACGTAGAAGGCCCATCTTCATGAACAGTTAAGACCAAAAAAAGACATATTCCATTCGTCCTCTTCCGCGCAATCGTCATTCATGGCAGTGGTCCTTTTCGAAGATGATGATGTCCTCGAAGTACACTCCGTGATTCCGAAATCGCCCCCATCTGCATCCGCAGTTGGCTGACGTAAACGACGCCACCATAATACGATTAAGAAGCACGAGTAAGTTACAAAAGTGCTCTAACACCTGCGCCACCTGCTTTTCCGTTAATGTAATGACTCAAGCACGCGCCGGAAATATCTCTATTTTTCGGTATCGTGTGTGCTGTGGTCCCTAAAAGGTCTTAAAGGGCACCATATGTTTTTTCTTGTACCTTGGATGTTAGCGCGTATCATGTGTCCTGGGCTACCAATCTGAATCCTAAAATCTAGTTCAGTGAGGTTCCTGATCTTTGGCTGTTGACGTTCATTGAAAGTTCAAGGTTCTGCTTCCAAAATAAAAACTGTGATAAAATTTAAATTTGAAGCACCAAAGATGTGATAAATCACTATGAAAGAACTGGTTAAGTGGAGGAACAACAGAGGCAGTGCATTGACTTGAAGTGCAGCAGGATGATTAGGTGCCACAGTCATAAAGGCTAAATCTCTTAAGTCTCTTCTAAGTGATTATACTGCCGAACATAATGTGTCGTTGCGGTCGCGTTCGGTGCAATGATTCAATGATTAAAGGTACCCTGCAATACACACTGGATCGGTCTATGTTTAGATCCTGTGCCAGGGTTCAACAAACATTTAAACTCTCGGGGTGGAAAAATTTGTACCAGACTTCTCTGAGAGAACAGCAGTACTGACTCGATACATCGGTGTGCAGGGCGTCTTTTTACAGAGTAGATATGAGTTTAATCACTTCTAACGATGCTTAATCAGGTGGAATACTTGGTGCAACCATCAGGATTTTATCAACGCAGAGAGCTTCACCATTTGTCCTTTAGTAGTTCATAATTTCGTTGGGGTCAATCAACAACTGTGTTCATGAACTGTTCATGAGAATATTGTGGCTAGCATATTTCAAAATCAAATGGGTTGGCCAAGACCCTTAGATATCTGTAAGCGCTCGTTCCAACATATGGGGTTTTTTCCGCCTTTTTTCTCAGTGGTCTGAGCGATGTGAAGCAAACTTTTTCGTTTCCTTTTTTGATTGCCAACCCATACTCTGCACGACTCGTCTCCAGCAAACTAAAAGGCTTACAAGAAATAAAATATCTCTGAGGAAACCAAAACTGTTCTATTGTGTATAAAAGAATGCTGCAATAACAAACTCATGTTTGTCCATCAAGAAGATGGTGAAATACTGGTCAATACAGAGATTAAAAGAAAGTCATTGCTGGGATCTAGGGAAACAATGGCCATAGCCTTTGAGTTCTTAATCCTCGAGGATATAACACGTCTTCGTCATTCGCTATATGACAATTCTCAGGATTGCATATCTGATTTATTACTTAGCAACCACCTGATTAGTAGCTTTTTGTAAGTTTCTAATTTTTTTTACGGAATCAAGGTTTTTTTAGCTTTAGCCATTTCATTCTACAAGCCGTCACTATGATGAGCGGTGATTAGTTGTATACGTACGAGGTTGCATTGTCTATTCACTCTCCAAAGTGCGGGCTTCAATTCCTCATCACTTTCATTGCAAAGGTTCCAGTGAGTAACTAAGCTTTTCGAAGAAATTCTCCTCTTCTCTGAAAGGAATAACTATGGTTTTCCCGCAGGAATTAGTCAAAAATTCTGGCATGACAGGATTCTACAACCAGATTGGAAGTAGGAAGCGTTGATGTGACACATGTTGAATGTTCTGAACTGTTTCGATAAGCATTCGGAATAACGAGGTGTTTTATTACTTCGTAGAGGTCAACTGCATGTTTTGTGTTTATACGAAAATCAAATTGGGAGTGATTATTCAGATTGCTGGATTTTTTCACATTTTTTCAGACGCCAAATGTCGTCGATTGTAACTGGTTTAGTAGAAAATCACCTGGCGGTAATTTCTCCTATCAATGTATTGCTGGGTTTTCATTAGAACGCCTTACTATCTTCTCTCTCATATGTTTGGCGTTTGATCATAGCTGAAACTAGATGACGCTCTTGGATGTATAGCTGCGATTTACAGCAGTGATTATCCCCGTGCATAGTATTCAGGCTGAGGAGCCGGGAATCTGGGTCCATAGGATCAGCGCTAAGTGGGCTAACGATATCGTCGTTCTAGCGAAAATGTAGTGGCAAGATGGTAAATCTTCCTCCGATTCACAATTACGATCAATTGCAGTGCAGTAATGACTAAATAAGATCGCCGTGACAAAGCTACCCTAAGGCTTCACAAAGAAAATAAATGGCCCAACTAGCCATAAGACAACTTCAATATCCCGAAAGCTCGGCATTCTCATCTACAACGTCTGATTATGAGGCAAGTGCTAAGGAGAGTTAAATTTTGGTCTGAACATTACTCCTTTGCAATTTGACCTAAACAATACATTGGCGATGCGCCACTGAGATCGAGACTATTTCCTGTTCTGAACCTGCAAAAGCAGGTCGGACTCTTCTTACACCAGTTCTCGAGCTCTTGTTGATGATTTAGATCGCAGCAAATTCCTTATGATCTTTACACAAGAGATAGAAAGCACGAAAATCTTCACATAAGGCATTTAAATGACAGCACCCATTTCATTCGTAAATCATTAGCCGAAAATCCGTGCCATAGGCTTCATGGCGCACTCATATGCCATCTTACCACTTCAACTCATAGGCGTTGCTATCACGTGGCTTGGCGCTTCTACATCTCTACTCCCAGAGTCAAAAAGATAATCACTGTCATCAGCGGCTACTCATGATCCCTTTTACGACGGCATGAAGACTATATGAGTCGTAAGGTATGAAAATAATGGCTATTTTCAAATTCAAATGAGCATTTTTTAGTTCGTGTTCGATTTTATTAACTGAAGTGTAGACTCTAAAAATCTGCAAATCCATGTTTACACGGTGGAAGTTCCTTTTTTCACCACAATGAAAGTCCGGTTACCCTCAGCTCACGGTGTATATTGCTTCTACTTCCTTGATTTAAAGCTCATGTTTCCAATATGAAAGCAAATGATTGAACAGGATTTAATCCCGTAGGGCTAAATGGCGTTCATCAATGTATTGTTCATGTTTGCCGCCGCCACTCTTGATCGAAAGTCATAAGACTTGCAGATTTCGCCTAAAATTCTTTGAAATCCTTGATTCTTAGCATATTTAAATCCGATAGAACACTGTGTAAAAATCATATAAACTCCTAGTTCAGTAAACGCAACTTTCTTCTATGAATCTATGGTGTTCTGAACTCTTCAAATATTTTGCTTATTAAGAAGTTATCGCTAGTTGTCATAAAAGTGTCTTCGACGTGAAGTTAACGTTTGCACTTAGAGGGAATTAAATGCGTTCTGGAATCAGTTGAAGAAAGTGAATCTCAACATAACGTGCTTCTGTAAATCTCTTCTCGGTGACGCAACAACAGACTAGAAAAGATCAGTGAAAGTGGATATGAGATTGGAAAATTTGTAATAAACACTAACATCAGGACGGAAACCTTCACCGTTCTGGTTCCATCCATAGCATTTTTTTGCGTGAAATATCGTCTTTCAAGAGAAATAGAATCGGCACGGTTCATGGGATATCATAGAAGATGGATCATATCATCATAAATACGAGATGATGAATTCTTGACACCGCCAATATTGGCAAAATTCTCTACTAGATCTGGTCAGTTTCTCTGTATGAAAATATTCGACTCACCTGCGTAGTCGATAGGGATTCCATTGCTGAGGAAAAAAAGAGAAGTCGTTTATGAGTACACTTTGAACCGAATCATTCACCTCAATGGCTGATAGATGACAGATAGCTCACCGAAGGTTATGAGTTCCCCCTCAAAAAATCAAAAGGTTGGGCAGCAAATATGTGAGCCCTGCTTACCAAGAAGTTCGCAACGCATCGTCACCTCAGGGGCTACTTCTCTTGTCAAAGTGTAGTGTCGTTTTCTAAATCAATCCGATTGTACTAATAGTACTGCCGGTAGTAAATGGCAACTAAAGAGGGTCATATAACGACGCTTGTACAAAGAACTGTTAGAGGCAACACAAGAAGGTACTAATGTATCATAAAGACCAATTCAATATACCAGCAGTAGTGACGAATAAAGATGGCGGAACTACAACCTCCCCTGGTATAAAATTTATAATGGAAAAGTTTTAACTCGAAAGAACGACTTTCTATGAGCCTCGGCATAAATAATCGATACATACATTTAAAGTTTTATGCCAATCTTTTCCACTCCACAAGTCCCATTCAGAATTCTGAAGTCCTCGCTGGAGCGAAGCCAACCGGAAATTTCTCTTTTGCAATTCGGTTTAGGATATAAAGCATGAAGCTCCACAGCCAAACAAAGTAAGGCCAGTTCGAGTTTGGTGAGACAAACTACTCTTCCCTCGTAACCTATCGCAATAGCTCGGCTTGAAAAGTAAAGATTCCAGCCCCTATGAACACCGAGCGCACGGTCATCTTGACTATAAGTGGTAACCAGAGAGGTTTTCACAAGCACTGCCCAATTTGTTCGTTGAGTGAATTCTAGTGAAGGTTCTTCACGAAGATTATCCCGTCATGCTTATCAAAAACATTAAGAAAGCCAACCAATTGAGCAGACGATAAAGTTCTGAACCGACATTCCTTTAACTCGGTATAAATGATCAATATACTTTATTTCATTGATAAACTAACACCAGGGTGTTATCGAAAATTTATTCGGATAACATTTCGACGCCTTTGTCATCCTCAGAACCAATGATCTGAGTCGGTGGTCCACAGTCGTTCGTCTCCTCGATGTGGCCCCTTCGCCGTCGTATCGAGTCGCATCTTCTTTATTGGAGCACCACTCGAGTGAGGCAGAGGTGAGATAGGGACGAAAAGAGCTGCCGAGTGAGTTTGCCTCATTCAATCAGTGCTCCATTGCGGAAGATTTGGAAATGTCATATGCCTCTCGTTGTATCACTTGTTGCCTAAGAAAAAAGTTCACCAATGACTAATTTTTGACGGAGATTTTAAGATGATATAACTTTGCTTAAATACACCTTTACTAGTCAAAATAAGAAGTTTCACCATCGACGCAATTTTGTAAATAAGACAAATTCGTCTTGCGGGCATAGAATTCCACGGTATTAGAAGCAACACGTTGTTTCAAGTCAGCGGCTTGCTTGTTGAAGATTTTCTGAAGTAGCAGTTTCTCCGACCAAAACTGGCTATATAGAATGTCTAGAGGTCCGACGGGTATGAAAGGTGAGACGAGGTTTCACAGCCTAGTTGGTTCAACTTTTGTAGCGCTATCAGTGTAACTTGTGGCTGTGGCGCTAAATGATTGGAGCGTTCCTCTGGCCATATCTGGATATAAGTCTACACCCTCTATAGGATTTTGTCAGTTTCTTGTTAACTCTTGTCTAATGCGCTCGTTTCACTAAAAGATCGAGACCTTATTTTCGAGATTTTCTGCATATGCCTTTCTGCCTTCTAGCGAAAGCGAAACCTCTTCATAACTTATGACGCAATTCAAATTTATAAAATTCTCAGGAGCTCCAATTTGGTTCAACCACTGGGCCCAGTATCTCAGGTTGTCATGTAGGGTACAAAGTGGTTCTTGTTGCATAAAATAAACACAGGACAGGCTTCTTCACGACAATCTCACTGCGTTTCGTATATTTGATACGATATTCACCTATTGAGGTTTTTCATCTTTCCAATACTTTCCGAATGAGATTGTTGACTGAATCACTACGAGTTTGTCTGCATATAGCCGGAAAAAATTTTAGAGAGTAGTACTCGACTACCTGATGGCTGTTGTCAACGTTTTATGGGCGCTCAACCCTCCTTCGTCATAAAACTCTTGCAAATCGCTTACTGATTCGGGTGCGCTTCCTTGCCGTACACTTTAGCGTCATACGAAAATATTCCCATAGTTGCGTGTTCATCCCTGAAATCATGAAGAAAAACATCGCAACTTTCCTACCTTAAGGACATCATTTCAATCCATCTAAAAATATTAATTATGCTTTAGAAAGAAAGTTGTATTGAAAGTCGATTGGCGAGAAATTTGCCTTAGAATGACTTGCAGAAACTACATCAGGAGTGAATATTTCCCACACCATATTTACAAACTTCGAACGGCGACCTTGTTACTTACTCTAGGTGAGTGCTCTGGATTTGTTGTCTCTACAGACCGTTACTACCGCGAGTGAGATAGGACGACAACATCTTTCCAACGCTGTTCGTAACTGCATTTCAATGCATAAGTAAGTCTTTCTCTCTTGACTGAGATAAACGAGGCTTGAAAATTGATGCCAAACTTCTGCTAAACCACACGAGCTACACTTAGTGAGCCGACAGGACGTTAGGACCAGCCCTCGTTGTTGCTGTGGATCGATGGCTGACTTTTCGGCGACTTCGCCTTCTTCAGAGGCTGGACGCATTATGAGTAGCAATATCCATATAATTTGGTGCACTTTCTATTGCACTAATTAAGGTATAAATATAGAAATGAACGCCATATTTTTAAAAGTACTCATGATTCTGTAAAGTATGACACCACCCGTATGCTGTTCACACGGGTTGACAAGTAAAACCGACCCAGATCAAACAACCAAATTCGAAAATGACGCCAGGTCACGTCAGGCGTTCGTCATTCCAGTTCTTTCTTGGAGTTTTGAAATTTACCCAAAACGCATAATAACCAATTTGCGGACCAATTTACGGCGTAGAGTATTAGATAGGAGATCAATAACTCATTCAAAATTTTGAGGAGCACTTCTTTCTAGGCACCGCTCTATGAAACCTTTGTTTTGCTGGACACATCGTCATCTCTTAACGAGTGCCAGTGAAGCAACGACGGTAGTCAAGGAATTATGTGAGGCGAGAAAGCGGATCGAAAGCAAACCTGGTCCTTGAAGAATCCACAGTTTGATGGTGACCAACTCGAACTATATTGCAAAAACCACAACCTACGTGCGAGAGTGACATGGGCTGAATCCGGGACTACCAGAGAAGCAACTGATCGTCCTAAAGTCTCTGTCAGACTCCTTAAGGTTACTGTCTGAGTGCTACCCTATTCTTCATGCAACTTATGTGACATGAGCACACGTACAAAAGTATAGAGCCATTCCGCAAAACACACGTGGTCTTTGGCACGAGTTGGCACACCGGGTTGAATTTTGTAACAGCGTTGTATGGATGTATAAAGAAGCTGTCTGATCCATTGATAGGCCACCTTAATTAATCATTGTATGGCCTAGATTATGAATTCGGTTACCTCTACAATGCTTAGCCAAGTTGATGGCTTAAGTCTCTTCCTTGAGGGATTAACCAGCACAGAGAACTCGCACCTTTGCTTTTCGTGACACGAAATTGCATTCACTTTCAGCAAAGCTATTTATTAGGCATTGATATCCAAGGTCACATTATACAACCACTGTTTTCCTGGACATCCTGACATTGGTGTTGCATAGAACTGCAAAGAAACATCCTAAAAACATTCATCAATATAGTGTTGACAGCACTGGTGAGGACAGAACTCGGTTTAGCGCACATTGGAAACATACGGTTGCATGGAAAAATATAGGCACGGAAAGAGATCACATATACTGCAACTGCATGATGAATAGATAAGAAAAACAGAGAAAAAATGTTATAAAGAGGCTTCTTCGTACCGGAAAGAAATACGACGGAGAAAAAAGTGGCAAGGATAACGAGGAAAAAACACATTTCAGTAAGTTGAAGAATAACGAACGGAACTGAACTGGACTAGACTCACGACTCAACTAATGGCAAGACAGAAGAACTTTAATAACGAAGAATGTAGGAAACACATCAACAATTGTCCTTAGTAGAAAATGAATAAATAAATCACCGTGAACGATAAGAACTGATATGAGAGCAGAGTGTTGCAACAGATTAGAGCGATAGATTTGTACATGAAAACGTCTACCACAGAAACTGCTGCGATGCCATCGATGATCCTATTTAAAGTCAATAATGCGTATTATGTCAAAATAATCATGGGACGACGATAGCACATTAGTAAACATGCCTTTCAATAACTAACGCAAGGGCTTAGTTCGATCCCATATCCGGCCAGTAAGGTTTCAAATCTTTTCGAGATCGGAAACATGAAACCAAGTGTGTCTGGGAAGATCTCTCGGATTCACAAAGACTGATGACTCTTCAATGGTAAATATCAGAGAACGTCTTGTCACGACTATTCTAGAATTCTCAGAAGAATCTACTCGATCAGCATTCATCGATATTGATAAAAAAGATCAGAACTCTGAAACAGCAGCTCAGACCACAAGCGAATCATAAACTCTTCGTGGATGACGAGTAGAAGAAAACGAATCGAATGAACGAAGTGCTGGGATCCGCATAATATGTTACGGGTCATCTAAAGTAAAATAATAATGATAAAAATAGTAATAGTAATGATAATAATAATGCGCATTACATTACATAGATTTAGAGGAAGATCTTTTCGTCAAACTACTAGGTCGACCCAGATTTAAACCTCAGCCATCGATATTATTCGTGTTATAAGTTTTTTAATAGGGATTCTGAGAGATTTCTCTGAACCTAATGGTACCTGCTATGAATGGCTAAACGATCTCGCATTCTTGACTTGATAAATGGAATCACGTACCATATAGTTACATAACTGGGATTTATGATTGAGCGAAGACTATAAAGAATGCTACTGAAGAATCGAATAAGAAGATGAGGATAAACACCTTTGGTTGCCGGAAAAATGTACATGAGGTGCGCTTGTAAACAGCATCTTATTTGGGTAGGAGATCTATGGATCGATGACTATTTTTCGAGGTGTCTTTGCTTTTCGACGAGATGATGATGAGGACGAATTTGGATTGAATACAGGTGAGTTTGAATGAGAACTTGATGACGACGACGATGTGGTAGAACCGGCTTCTTGATTTGCAGACGTCGTTGTGTCGTTCGTATTTGCAAGAGTGCTATCGTTGTCCAGCGTGCTGCCTAGCGATACCGGCACGATCTCAACGTCCTAAATTACGAATTCCTGAGCAATGAAGTTTCAAACAGCTTAAAAATCCTGTTCCATAGAAACATTCTAGTAATTTATTCAGCTTATTTAAAAACGAGGTGCTAGTACAGCACGGCATTGTAGAGGATTTAGGAAAGGTTACAGCGCTTATTAAGTCATTTGTAGCTGTATGGAAACTATAGCGTTCATAGTGCTAACTTTTTATTTGCTGCCTACTATAATTTTTCACGGCAAGGTATGGTGCGAAATACAACCACAATGATGCTGAGATTTTTGCAAAACTCCGAACCTCAGGTGCCTGGGGTGTGAAAAGAACGCGCTATTACCCTTTCTGGGAGCTAACGCGTTCACCACCACACCATGCGGGTCCTCCGTTTCGCATGTCTCTCAACTAGTTCTATCGGTCAGTGCCATCAGCAATCACTTGTCAATATAGTGTTCATATGTGGATGCCCAAGTCGATTACATGGTGACCAGTTCCAGTTTGGTGGATTCCAGAAATCTTTATCACACCATGTATACTCATTGAACAGCTTGCCGAAAGCAGAGCGAAATGGGAGTGGTGAGACCACGAAAGCCATTCTCCTCCACATTTAATGATTTACGAGATTTTTTCAAGAAATCCCATCGATGGATAATTTGACTAACAATTTATTATTACTTAATGTTAAACGCTGTGGTTGTTGTAAAGAATATGTGGTTATGAAAATACAAAAAAGACTCGACATCCTTCCAAGGTGGGAAACAAGCAAGATACTTCTAAATAAATAGTACATACAAATCATTCATACTGACAAGGTAATTAAGCAAGATCACTTCACAATCCCGCTATGTTCAGAACACCCACCACCCTCCCCCTCCCCCTCCCACCAAGTTCCTCTATTTATTGAGAAAATGTTTTTGTTGTCAAAATACCAGCGCAGTTGACGAAAAGTTGCTCGTATTCCAATGGGTCAGCCAGAAAACTGGGACGCCGTGGCGAACGGATTAAAACAACAAGCTGAATTTTCGCTGTGGATGAAGTGAAATCTTATCATTTCTTATGAAGTCGTAATAAAAAATTTTCCCGCCATTTTCATTGGTTGCAATCTTATAATCACGTTTAGCTCCACCAATACTGAACGTTCTCTGAAAGATGTAGGCTTAATTGTCTCTTTCCTAACTTTCCAAACGATTTCGATTGTTGTCTAGTTGAATATTTACATCCCTATGTTAAAATTTCGATGTTAAAGTTAGTGACAACAGTTTCAGAATACCAAACAACAGCTAAGACGCAAGAGATATGCGACAGTTATGGAGTGAACACTCTCATACTTGGATCATCGGCTCTGACGAAGACGAACATTCCGAAATGCTATCCGAGTAAACATCTTTGTCAACATCGGGTGGAGCGCGTGTATTGCAGTGGTCGCAAGCACCCTGCAATACACATGGGATCGATCCCCGCCTCCTAGACCGATCAACCTCTCCATCCCTCCGGCGTCGGCAAATTGAAAGCAAACTTGTCCGGGAGGATAGCAGCACTGACTCGATACATTAGTAGACCACCCAGAATCACTCAACGGTGCTTAACGAAGTCGAGTGCATGGGGCACCCCTTATGGATAGATCAACGCCGAGGGCACTACTCTTTTACCTCTTTATCAACCTCGCGCTTAATATTCGAACAAGGTATTCATTAATACTACCAAGGTTAAATGACGGTCGGCTTGAAAAATACTGCCTTGCTATTCACTATGTGATAGCTGCTCAAAATGGTTTACAGCCTCATCGCGCCTGGGAGGTATTATTGCGTGTCGGGCTGCTATGCACAGCAGGGAGATTCGCCTTCGCAGTAGGGCCGCTCAAGCTTAGAATAAGCCCGGTGTTCGTTAGAGTAAACCAGTACGACGATCCACCACCGTCCTAGTATCAAACTAGTCGCTTGGTAGCAAATCTTCCGCTGATCCACAACTGGGGCAGACTGGCTAGGTTGACTTCGGGACTCCGGGGAACTAGAATGGTTAAACTAGCAAAACTCTGAAAAAAGTAGAAATTATGCTGGAGCCGCCACAACTATAAACGGACTATTCGTTGAAAAACAAATTATTATCAATGGATAGTCTTATCAACAACAACCGTCTTGTATAAAAGAGTGCTTCCGGGTGAGAATGTCTCATGTTTGCGGTGCTTCACTGAAAAAGATCCGTCTCGGCACGACGACGAAAACGCTGCATAGAGAAGGCGAACGAGTGTGGACAATCGATTCAGATCGTCGGTTCCGAGGAAGACGAAGACGTCGAAATGTTAGTCGAATAAACATCATTATCAACGTGTTAGTTTAACAGTCGAAGAAGGTACTCTCTTACAGAAACTGGTTGATAGATCCGTTGCTTAGTCTATAAAAACTTCTAAAATATAATTTTTGCTACATTACAATTAACAAATTTTACTACTGCAGCATAAAATCCAGGTGTAAAAACGTCCTCTTGCCTTTTCGTTCGTACTGTTTCCATTTTGATCCACTGAATGGCGTCGTACGTGTTCTGGAAGTCGGTGTCGTTCCAACTCTACCGTATTCGCAGCCCTAAAACAATGTTCGGTACGGTAACTTGTCGTTGAAATTAAACAACCACTATTGATGTTTTATTCAATAAAAGTTTCCCTTGAAAATCGACAGTATGAAATGACATCCGATCGAAAAAGGAGTAAAAATGAGGACTCGTGAGATCTTGATAGAAACTGAATGTGTAGATATTATGGGTATTCTACTTTCTCAACCGGAAGCAATGAAGTCTCTACTCTTTTTCTTCCTCTTCTGCTCTCTCTGTATATCAATTGTTCTCTTTTCCTAAACGTCATTGCTTCCTCTCTCTCTCAATCTCTCACTCTCCCTCTTCCCCTCTATTTTTCTGTTTGCCTGTATCCCTCTTCATTTCTCGGCCTGCCTGCGTGCGTCTCTGTGTCTCTGCCTATGTGTCTATGTTCCTATCTATAAGTGTGTGTCTCCATGTGTGTCTATCTGTGAGTGTGTGTGCCTGCTCCCCAACTGTGTATATGTGTGTCAGCATGTGAGTGGATGTGCCTGTTTGTCGCCCATGCTCAAAGTTCTACTCGTAACGGATCGCCACGGATGAAAAATTCGATGAAATAAAATCGCTGCCCAGCTAATCGTCTCAAAAAGGATTACGACAGCTCAATATGAAATTCGATCAATATCTAAATTATGCGGTCTGTTCTAGTAATTCATTAAATCAAGACCAAATAAGTGTGGTGAATTTCAAAACGACAAGATTCGTCTTATTTAGCTGAAAAGTAACCTCCATCACACTTCACCGTATTGACTACAACTTCCTACATTGTTGTATTTTTCTGGATCCTCTAAGCTAAAACCTGCACTAGTTGTAACTTCATTAATAATTAAGTAACTCAAACTTGGACCTGCAAAACTCCATTTGTCCCTATTACGCAACAAAACTGCTCAGTGGGTTTAGCTCATTCAGAGATCATAAGCGATAATATTTTTAAACAAATTCAGGGGAAACAGTAGCGTCGCCGGTTGTTTGCTGAGCACTGTGTGAGGTCGACTTACTATTATTAAATAGGCCTGAACTAGGAAATGTCGAATATCTTCTTAGTTCAAGTCATCTATCTCTTCTAATGTTTCGATATTTCAAGACTCTTGTTTCACATATTATAAAGACATTGTGAATTACCCTGATCTAATTTTCCCTGATTTTTTTACGAACTGAAAAAATTAATCTTCTGTAAGCCAATTAAATGTTCTTCCGTTGACTTCGTTTTTTTTCTTCGGTTCCTTTATTGTTTAGTTTCATAACTTATCCTTATTCGACTCAACAGTACTTCCTGCCCTAACGTATGCGTCAGAAACCTGGTCACTGCGAAAGCAGGACGAAAGGTCACTCAGCGTTATCGAACGCGCAGTCGAAAGGACGATGCTAGGAGTATCCCGTTCCACACAAATAAGGGATGGGATCCGAAGCTACGGTCTGCGTCAATGATCAAAAATCAAAGATGCCGTTCTGTACACCAAACAGTCGAAGCTAAGGTGGGCAGGACTTGTAATACATTTGAACGACAACCGAGACTGGATTCGTCGGAATGTTAAACACACTGCAGAAAGACCACCGTCTCGATGGACAGAGTTCTTCACGAAAAACATAGGAAAAGGATATGATGCTCGACGAGTCCCTAGGGCGATCAGAACCCATTGGGCTACTCTTGCTTGCGACAGGGAAAATGGAAGATTACTGGCGCCCGATCGAGTCACTCGACGATCAACGGGACTACAGGTGATACAAGTGACAGGTGATCTTTATTCATCTACTGAAGCTATTTAGTCTCGAAATAATTTTAGGAGATATCCAAGCTCTTAGCAAAACAAAACATTTCAGGAAGAGTTATAGACCCTAACAGCTTCTGCATAACTTCGGGGCACGACTGGTTTGTTTTTAAGAGTCCCAAGTGAAAACTTACTTATACGATAACAAGGCAGAGCGTGTGAAGCGTTGTGGTCGGAGGCACCCTGCGATACACATGGACTCGATCCCCTGTCCCAAGACCACTAAACATTTCATCTCTTCGAGGTCGACAAATTGGTACCAGACCTCTCTAGAAGGATAGCAGCACAAACTCGAAACATCCGTAGACCACCGCGAGTTATTGTATAGGTCAGATAAGCATTCAATCACCTCCAACAATGGTTAATCAAGTCGAAAGAATGACGTATCCCTCAGGAATAGATCAACGCCCAGACCTCTATCAATTATTCTTATCACCTCAAAGGTTCTCCCTTTTGAGCTGGCACAGCGTTGTAACCACGTATTCTTGATGTTCAATGGCTAACGCCTCGGCGACTTTGTATTCTTCAGATCGGTTCCCTTGTTTATTTCTAAAGAGTGAGACCACTTGTATGTGGTTCACATACAAAGAAGAAATTAACTGAATCCATAAAATCACAAACTGGTCGAATATCGATGGTCTCATTCTTTAAAAATAAAGAAAACGGCTTTGCGAAAGATGAAATCAATCTAAACATCAGCGATTTAACTTCAAGAATACGTGATAACAACGCCGTGCCAGCTCGAGAAGAATAGATCGTAACACCATATAATTTAACTAATGCCGACTTAAGGGTGCGTGTGGCGCAATGGTCGAAGGAACCTGCAACACACACGGGGAATCGATCTCCGCGCCCGCGGCTCACCAAGCCTTTCATCCCCCCGGGGTCGACAAATTAGTACCAGACTTGCCTGGGAGGAAGGAAGCACTGGCTCGATACATCTGCAGGCCACCGCCAGTCATTTTAAAGTCCAGATATGCATTCAGTCACCTCCAACGATGCTTAATGAAGTTGAATGCATGGCGCATCCCTCAGGGATTGATTAACGATGAGAGCTTTTACTTCTTTAATGCCGAGTTTAATCAAAAGTCGATCTTTCGAACCCTTATGAAAACGTTTAGTTTCGAAAAACTCACCTCAATTTCTCCTCGTTCTTTCGCCATTCTCGAATTGAACTCTCTGCGACGTTGTATTCTCTACCAGCTGCTCGATTTCCATTTCCCTTAGCGAATTCAATGATCTCCAGTTTTTCGTCCACTGAGTACTGCTAAATTTGTTTATAAACTGCGATATGGGATTCAGTATCGAAAAAATAATGTGGTGGAATAAATACCATTTATTACTTTTATATAATCACTCTTTCCTACTTGCTGTCATTCAACAACCCATTCCGAACATCCAATCGATTCCGCGCTGTCACATTGTGCGAATTTCGTTGTAGTTGGACATAATGGTACTGACAACGATTAGCGAAATGTTCTATTCACGAGAATTTATGCAACATTTCTTTATGTTTTTCAGTTTTTGTGCTACGTACCGAAAATTTCTGGATGAAGCTCTCGGCGTTGATCAATCCCTGAGGAATGGACTATGCATTCGACTTCATCATGAAGGTGACTGAATGCATATCCGGCCTTTACAATGACTCGCAATGGACTACCGATGTATCCAGCCAGAGATGCTAACCTTACTGAACAGTGTAGTACTAATTTCTCGACCCTGGAGGGATGGAGAGCTTGGTGAACCTGGGACGCAAGGGTCGATCACATGTGTATCGTAGGGCGTCTCCGACCACTGCACTACACCAGCCTCTTGACCGTTGGTATCAATGATTATTCTTTTGTACGTGTATTCTAAAGGCGATGTTGATGAGAATTCATGCGATTTGCGTGGCGTGAAGATCTAGTCACAAACATCTTCGTCTCTTCAAATGTCGTTTAGTAAATGTTCCTTGATAAAAAATTTGCATCCGTACATTGGCTTGAGAAGGACTTTTCGACAGTTGTGGAGAGACTTTTCAGCAGCACGTCCCAGTCTTCCGTCAAATCCTCGCTTTTGCGTTACTCATAATTGAATAAGGCGTTGCTTGAGAATGAACTTATTGGATACGGCTTATTTTCTTCACTTCTCAGGATGACTGGATTTCGTTAATACTTCGCGCTTAGAGCGAATCTTTATAAGGTGGTAAGATGACACGGCGAAAAAATTGAGAACGATGCCACCGAATAGGTTCTCTCCTCTTTGGCGACAACTGTGTGACTGATCCCCACCCAAGCTATAGCCAGCAGTCACAGGTCTAGCGATGATGGTCCCTCTTCTTGAAAAGGTTTTCTTTCAACTCCTGTGTAAGTAACGGACCGCAAAAGAACACTTGCCAGACAGCCTTACTTTCCACCTCGTCACTGTGATCTAGATTGTCCGACTCTGAATTTCTGTTCAGGTGTTGTTTTCAAGATTTCTTATAACAAACAAATTGAAGGACCTATTCTCAAGCTCGAATTCAGCGAGATATCCGTAAAAAATATCAAGACTCACATCTTCAGACATTAACTACCAAACTTAGCAGCAGTTTATGATACTTACTGATTTCCTTCTTCACATAGAATAACGAGGCGAGGAAACGGAATTTCACGGCACTCAGTGGACAAGCAACAAATTGAAGCTCAACGAAACGAATGTTACCAACATTAAACGATGTAATCTTCTCACTTACGATGACAAAGAATTTCATCGCTGATTAGCGGGGCTGCTACATTCTCATTCATGGTTCTTTGAAAGGCAATCACACTGAGATATTTGGCATCATCTGGCATTGAAAATGACATGAAGGCTATTTCCATGGAGGAAATTGAGCCAACGTTGAATTTAAATATTTTAAAGCTCTCCGACTGATGGATTGTGGGCGGTGTTTAGATCGAGGGGCGGTTTTTTCTTGTTGTTGAATGCTGGTGAAGTAGGACTTTTCTTGAAATCCTGAGATAAGTCGTGAGATTTTAAGGTGTTGCAATAAAATAAAGATTTGTATAGAATGCTGAGATATTTGCACCGCATACACCTGTAGTCCGGAGTTTTGCAAATATCTCAGCATTATATACGAGTTATATTTCGCAACATACTCTGCCATTAAAAAGAAAAAGGCAGTAAATAAAAGGGTTAAAATAAAGATTTTTCACAGTTTGATCATAAGTGTCTTATCGAGTGGTACCTTAAGTGTTCTGGACGGTGCTGCTGATGTACTATCCTCGGAGTTCTTTCGCTTCCTCGTTTTCCTAGAATTTCGCGTTGCTCCACCGGCCATGTTTCAAGCCTAAAGTTTTCCAAAAGTACCGTTCCTCAGATAAGGAATTCTAAACAGACTAAGCAAATTTCAACGTTTACCCTAAAGTTCTATATCAGAGAGGACTTGCAACCGAGATTTATCGAAAAAATTCAAGCAGCTCAAGCTAGGAACCGTGGAACAGATGAAGGAAATACGACCTGAATGATCTGGACGGATGCCTAGTTCCACAGAAAAAAACTTGACCAGAATTAAAGAATATAGCTAGATTCCCAATGATGTAATTTAGACCAATATCTTCGAGTAAATGAAAAGGCGGCGAAGTTTATAATAGAATTCTAAGTTTCTAAGGAGTGTTTATTGCGAAAAGCGAAGGAAGCGATGAAGACCATCCGCGAAAATCTGCATAACAACGATGCCCTCAAATGGTAAAGTCTACAGGACCTGCAACGGCGACGCGGTTGTAAGAAAAAAAACATACTAAAGAACAAAATGGAATTAATTGGCATTCCAATTTCGCTCTCTTAATGAGATGCATCGTATACCATGCATGAGTTGGGGCGGCAAAGCGGACAAAGTGCATTGAATAGGCTACGCGATTTAAAAAAAAATGTCAAAGTTATCACGTTATGACAAAGAGAAAACCAATCGTAAAGTTGCCGTAAAGCTAAATCGCTTTTGAAATGCGCTAAAAGTAACGGCGTTTAGATTTGATGGAAACACAGTCTCAGAACTCGATGAGATAGTTGGGAACAGCTGAGATCCGAAATACCTTAGCCATTCAACGCAACGCAAAGCACCTAAGTCTATTTGGATTTAAAATTGTGTTTCGGGAGATATTTTCGGCACAAATAGAACAATTTGCCTTTATAACTTAGTAATAGAAGATCGGAATCAATACGTACTATAAAGGAAAGATAATCTATGATTTTTATGACACACCATGTCATAAAAATGGCCCTCACATTGGTAGCGTTAAGTTTAAAAGCTGGGATTTGTCAAAAAGAGAAAAATTAATCGAAATATGGTTTTTTGTGACGTTCAGATACCGAAAGCATCAAAATTGTTTTCGTTCACCAACGAATATGTAGGGAATTGCTGAATCCTTGGAGAATCAAGGACTTTGCTAGTTCAAGCCTTATATACGAATCGACGGTCATCTATTCACTGCTGATGCTTTGTTATGTTGTGCGCTGCACTGTCCTTACAAATACAGAATTCTGAGTAAATCATTCGAAATGAAAGTAACTGAAGATGTCCATATAAACCTTAAAATCGGCCTCCTTATCAGGATTGTGAACCAAATTTTTGAGGACATGATATAAATTAACACATGTGTTATTAACTCTGTCATAGGGAAGTCATAGAATGAATTCCCATTCCACAATAGGACTTTCCTACTTGAAATAAGCAACACAGTGTTAACCTAAGATGCTTTGGTATCAAGTAGATGGCTCTCTATTGGACAGTTATTCTGAACCAACTTAAAACTCCCTCCACTCCCTCATTGTGCTTGCGCGTCTATCCGCTATGATAAAGCTGGAATGAGTGTAGTCGGATCAAGAAACCACTTCACACACTACCGTGGTCGTGCTTCACAAGTCGACGTCGTCGTCCCGCAGAAATGACAGACATCAGACATAGCCAGCGAATGCGTCACGTAGTTTCGTCGCTGCATATTACTATACTATGTGAAGCCGTGAGGGCACGTGTAGCGCAGTGGTCAGAGGCGCCCGGTAATACACATGGGATCAAACCCCGCGCCTCAGACACCAAGCCAAACAACACCAGGTATCACTCCAGGTTCGTCAAAGTGATACCAGACTTGCCCAGGAGGATAGCAGCACTATCTCGATACATCGGTAGTCCACCACGAATCATTGTAAAGGCCAGATATGCATTCAATCACCTCTAACGATGCCTAATGAAGTCGAATGCATGGCGCATCTCTCATTCAACGTCGAGAGCTTTGTCTTTTTTTTTAAATTTTATCTCAAAGTGTATGAGGTCGCATTAATAATTGCACAGAATTTATGTCGAAATATACCACCACTAATATTACGAGAAAAATTTGCAAAATGCGATGATTCAGAAAGTGATAAAGTGACCCTGAGTAAAGTGACTCAGAGATCTTCTGACGATACTCTTCTAGCCTTTAAAATGTTCGACACAGTGAAGTCTGACAAAGTATTTTCTTATTACATTATTGATAAACAAGAATCTGAGACGAAATTTACAGGATCACATCATTCATGAAGACAATAACCTACACCATCGGTGAAAAAGCGATACGCCATTTTCTGGGCCAATCAAGTGTCCGGCATTCGACTAACCCATTTAAGTCGTTTTGCATTCTGGTGCTTGGCAAACAAAGTAGGGCTACGAGATTCAGGAAGTAGAAGTTCTGATGATAAAGGAAACTTAAAAATCGGTGCCTTGAGGCGGTGGAATAGGCGAAGCACGTAATTTTGCGCGATTGAGTGCGCAGGCCTCTGGCGCCGCACTCTCATGCCACGCCAGTTTACAACAACCGACAACCGAGCACCAACAGCAGCAGCAGCAGCAGCAGCAGCAGTTCGACACAGCTCGCGCACTCTCATGTGATACTCGGACAGCAGTGAAGATCGGCACAAGTGGTCAGCAGTTCGACGGAAATTCTCATGACGATAGAGATTTGTTGCAAAGCCCCAGACTATCACCAAAACACCGGAATCTCAAGAAATCGTTCGAACTTCTTGCAGAAGCAGCGAGCGAGTTTTGAATGTCAGGTTTGGCAAGAGGTGATATTCGACAGCTTAATGGTCACCTCAGGATGATGCATAGCTTAAAGATGTGTACTTGGATTGTGAATGTACCGAAACATAAAAAGTGATTAGATTTTTCTCTGTGAGGCTCATATTTCCTCTGAAAGTTCTTCATAGTCCTTTCTTAAAAACTGTCGAAAAAAAATCTGTTCTACGTCGAAATTTCTTTCCAACCTCCCTTAAAGAACCATTAATTTGGAAATTTTGTGAAGATAAGAGAGGATGTGGTTTAAAGGAAACCTGTACGGTCACTGTATTGAAGTGAGTTAATTTCAAAGTACTCAAGACGAAAGTAGTGATTACTTGTTACGGCCAAACTTTCTTTACTCTACATCGAGATCTGAACCTCTTAAGAATGTCTGTAAGAGTGACAAAAGATATTAATAAAGTCTATAGGGAAGAAAATCAATGGGGAAATACTTGGGAGTTTATGGCACTACTGCGCTCCACTACCTTCAAACTAGACGAACCCTATTAAAAAACAGCTGCAATTTCCTAATTAGTAGCTCCAATTGATAAGTAAAAGGAGAAGATTCCAATCAATACAACGCCTTCCAACTATAAAAGCACAAAAGTACTATCAACTGGATAGCAAACTGAGAGAACACTTTTAACCGTTCGTCGAGTTCGACGTATGATTTCAATCGTAGCTGAGAATTCAACGCATACGGTAGATCGGAACCACGTGGTGCACTTAGATTCAAACTGATATTGCAACGAAAAATGTTGATAACACCACCAGTCATGAAAATTCACCTTCGGTCTGCAACAGTCTTCGAAGGATCCTAGAAATTTTGATGATAATAGTATTCGAAAGTTGTTATTCAAGCCGAAGGAAGTAATTTCGAAGTAATCATAGAACGATCAAGCACGATTCAATAAAAAAAAAAGTAAGTGGTATTCTTTATTAATGGTTTTTCTTTGGCCCTTCAACTGTAATGTTGAAGAGTTATGAGTAAATCACTAATTTAGCGCTGCGCCATACAAATCCCGATTTAATCATGGTTTAAATTCTGCGGTAGCTAGATAGAAAATTTTTCCCCAAATCTCCAATTCAGATAATGGATAATAGAACTCAGACAAGGATGGATAGTCGATAGATTACGCTCGTCTAAAATACCATTCCTTAAGACCACATCCTTTAAATCATCATTCTATAACGAAGGACGACGTCGCGCGTAACCAGCGTTGACTATAAACGCAATTTGATAGTGATGACGATGTTTATCACTTGTCAGAAACCATTGATATTATTGCACCTAGCGGATTATGTAGCTGACCACTTTTTTTCTCCACGAAAGAAACTGCATGCCAACTTTTCACTCCAACCTAAAGCTCTGGTTCGATGCTAGTCATATGTTTCGTCAATTCTACCCTAGATTAACCGCTGCCCCCGGTCCAACACTAAAATGTGTCCTCGCCCGAATTAGATGCGGATGAAGTCCAACACTCCAACTACGGATAGTGTTCGTGGATGTTCCCGTGGGTGTTCCCATAAGAAAGATTCACGATCGATATGTGTGCCCACTAAACGAAATGCTCAATGGTGACGTTCAATCGATGAACGTTCACTCATCACACCGCTATCACCTCACCTATCCGATCACAGGTCACTACTGTTATTTTAGGAAGTCAAAGCGACTGAAAGAGAGAACGAACTAGAAGAGAAAAGAACAAAACTACGAGAGAACGAATTTCAAGTCACGATGTTTACTGCACGGAGCGAAAAGTACTCGTCGGTGATATTTTGTAGTACGGAGCCAATTCTACAACTGATTTCCACCGAAGCGTGCCACTCACTGCAGAATTCTCCGCACTTTTGGTCAGTGCGAGAAACCACCTAATTGTATAGGGCACTTCAACAACTAATTTATTTTTGAAAACTACGTCATTCTTTGCTCTTTCTTTGCAAAAATTCCTAAATATTCGTCCTGTTTTCCATTCTGCTATGTAGGTGATGACGACCACCATGGACGATGAACATGTAAGAAAGAAACAAACGGCAGATGTGTTAGGGTCCACACTACTTGTGCCGACGGACCATCCAAGTAACCAAGTGGGTAGGTAATGCCGGAGATAGCTCAATCGTGAGCTGAGAGGAGTCTGTGACGTCGAACTCAACACGTGGAAGTACGGTGTCCCGATCCGGAAAGTTTCATCAGCGGCTTCGCAATGTGCTTTCGATGAATCGATGTGCTATCACAACACCAGCTTCACGCGCAATCATTCGTTCGTCGTCTGTTTACTCCATCCGAATAAATTGCCTTATGACGCAGCCCTATAACAGTGACGTGGCTCGTTCACACTACGGTTGGTTACACTATCGAGCTGACCATGGAGAAGTCCTGTCGTCCTGTTAGGGTGGAAGTGTGTGTGCGTGTGTGTGTGTCTGTGTGTGTGTAGTGTGTGTGTGTGTGTGAGTTTGCGGATGAGCGAGAGCCAATAGCCGGCGGGAGCTGGTGGTTTCATCGGCGTTTGCGCTCATTCTCTCAGCGGAGCCCGTCGTCCGTCGTCGTTTATCGCTACACTATTATAATTGTATGCGCGCAGGAAAACACTGATGCCTCTCGTTGGACTGGCGATGTCCTCAGCATTCCGACGACAAACCCATGAACGACACCAATACTAGTATTCAGTCCACCTTAATTACGAATTATAAAACACATTTAGAGGCTCCTTGTTGAGGGTAAACAACACGAGAATACACGTTAAGGCATATAGCCCTTATAAGTTTGTAGATGAAACTGAGCAAAAAACGTTTCTATTGAGTGAAAAGTGTCAGATCAGAAGAGGTCTGTGGTTTAACTATTTAGGCCAGCTGGACTAAACAAGGATTTTAAGTGTTACAATCATAAAGTACAAAGGATTTTCATAGTAGCAAACCTTCTCATCAATAGTCTGGAGTCAACTACCTCGAACTCAGTTGAAACACCGTTGAGCAGAAGCAGATGAGACCGCACCCGGACTGTTTGTGGCCGACTGCGCAGCTTGACGTGCTAATGACTTGGAATTCGCGCGGCATCGATTCGTTGCCGTTCGGCTCTACGTAGTTTTCGTCGTATCCAGCGATATTTACCGGACTGACAGTAGAGCCAAACGGAAATTGGTGAGCGAAAAGTGGCGAGTGTAGAAAGAAGTTATACATAAAAGTATGCTTCTCACTCGCAGAAAGTTTAGGAGGATCTAGAGAGGTTAAAGGATAAGGCTAAAGTCTAACTAAATCACAGAAATGCTTTGCTAGCAATGAACTAAATTGCGAAAGAGGTTGCAGATAGCAGTCGTTCATTGTCGGCCAGCCAGCCAGCCCGGCCAGGTATGTGCGGGAGGGAGATCGATGGCTGAGCTCTATCCGTCCGCGCACCCCCTCAATTAGCGTACGACTTATCAACTAGTGGCAAGCGAGGCTTTGCTGCTCACGAGGGTGTAGTACTGATAGTAGTACTTTGGCTTGGAGGTTTGTGGATTGAGAGTGCATGTGTTCAATCAAGGAGGAGTAGATAACAGTGCGGAAATCCACGTAAGTGCTATGAACGGCCGTAGACGTAGATCGAGAAACCGCGGTTCAGGAGGGATAATGACGATGATTGAGATGGGAAATGGTGCTCTCAGGTGTGTACGTGGTGTGGGTGCTATACAAATTGCATGGGAGATGGCGATGACGGCGCTGGTGGGAGCGCAGCCTGCCCGCCGCCCATACGCGCGATAAGCCGCCGACTCCATTTACATTGTTGCCGCGCGGACGCGCGACGTCATCGTCGTTCCAAAGGCCAGAAGACACACCATCGGCGTGCGATATGATGCTGTTTCGTCGAATTTTCGGGAATCGGACAGCGATGTGAATTATGAAGAGAAAAGAAAACTCGTCCGCTGTGACTTCACCGCGCTTCCGTAGTGATAGGACGACCGTCGCCGCATTTAAGAAGAAAATTGACTTCTCGCTATCAGCATGACATAAACACTTCTACACTGCTTTTCACGTTCAGAAAAATCGCCTTTTACCCAGTTATTCGCTAGCTCCTAATGGAATGGGGTTCCACACAAGCGTATGAGCAAAGGATTTAAGAAGTAATTCCTCTTAACCGTTTTTATTAGAAGTCAGCTGAAATGTGTTTTAACTAGCAGAGCCAGAAATCATTCTGGAGGTTTACATGCGTTGTGATCGACCGAGGTTCAGATCTCAGAAGTGAAAGGGTAATGTAGAGAGCTTGAAAAACGTCGGTCATCCTATCTGCTTATTGGTTTCAGGTGAAGTCTATGATTGCATTAATGCAGCGGCGTGGTGACAGAGAGAAATCAGGTAATTACTTCCTTGGAGTATCCATCGCCTTAGGGTCTTCTAACGATAGAATCTAATCGCAATCGGACTCTAATCGCATATCACTCGACAGAAGTCGTAAACCATGGAGAAAAACGATGCGACTTGTATGATATGACACAAATATTCCTCTGGAAAAGCTGGGCATTAGATTTATCAATCCTCTCTCTGGCCAATCGTAATATCCGAGTGGCTTAACACAACACGACAGAATTTGTAGAACTTCATCTTATGGAAGAAATTGTCGAAGTATCGATCAATACCTTCTTCGATTGTTAAGCCAAAAAGTTTTAGAGTTTAGGAGTTAAACACTGTTTTACTTAGTACTTGAAGCTTAGAAAGTAAAATCAGAAAGGAAGGATTGGTGGAGCTGTCATGAGGAACGGCCGCCACAACAGCGCACGCCCTCTCCGCGCTCTGATAACACAGCTGACACCGCGCAGTGAAAAGCTGTTAGCGATTACTCAATTGATTAAGAATTTTGTGATAAAACAACTAAGTTTAGACCGAGAAACACCATAAAACAGCCTTTCGAAGACCTTTGCAGTACATTTAACGCTATAAGGTTAGTTAAGCGAGAATGTTACTTTGGCAGAACGTCCGAAATTATGCGGAAAAAAGAAAGCGTCTTATTAGCGACAGGGATTGTTCTACTGATAAGGTGACAAACAGGACCAACTCCTTATTGCAGCTAGTGGTTTGGCGCGTTCACCATCGAGAACAACACTAACAAAGGAAACTAAATTAAGTGGAAAATGGTCGTGAAGTAGAGTACAGGAAGATTTCTTTCCTGTATCTATCTATTTGTTTCTGACCTAACCTTGAATTTACTGCGAATGATAGAACGATTTGGTAAATTATGCTATGTCTTCATATTTCCTAGTTTAATAGCCCAGCTTCACATATTGTGCTGCTGTCAACACCACCTTTACTCCCTTCTCCGCTCTACATCCGTCATCCACGAGGGTCTTCGAACTTGCGTATCAGTTCGGCTACGACTTGAAAGATTTCTCTTCTTCATAAGTGTCGTTAAATGCTGTCCGAATTGGTTCACCTGCGATAGTTCTATTAATGCGTTCCCAGGTCTTCATCACGGACAGCCGTGGGCCTGTTCTGATCGTACGTAGCTTTTCCCAGACAAAATTGGGGCAGATCGGCAGACTCCGGATGGATGGGAGGCTTGGCTGCCCAGTAAAATGGTGGTAACGGTGTATTGCACAACACTGAGAACCACATCCCTCACTGCGCCTAATGTGTCCACATAAACTGTTTTGATTTTTCACCACTGAAACAAAATATACAGTTGTCTTACTGCCGAGTTCTGACTCAGTCTCATTCCTCAAAAAGTATACAGATGGAAAACCTAGGTAGTTTAGGACATAGGATCCAAATAGAGAGTTCTGAAACACGAAGCATTGCTAGCAGTTAACCGTTTATTCATATATTCATCTTAAGTTAAGAGTTAAGCGTTAGAAATGTTTTAATACAAAGTGCCCAATACTTAATTTTGCGTGACGGGTGTAAATGGCAAGTTGCTAAATTTCACGTTGTTGTGGGCTTGGTGGTTTTTAGAGAATAAAGATAAATTTCCGATAACTAGAGAACTTAGAGGTTGAAAAGATCACGAAACTAGAGAAGAGAATTTGTTCTGTCGTTCTAAAGAAATGTATGGTGGTTTGCTGCTGCTTACTACACATTACTATAGCCAACCATGCAACCACATTACTCTCACCAATTTGCAACCTATGCTTAGCCCATTTCTGTATATTTATATCCACCCCTTCCTAACGGTTTACCGCCTTATCGTGGCTGGTTCCTCGATGTCAGGCTGCGATGTACAACCGCCCGATTCATCCCACCAGCAAGGCCTCCCAAGCTGAGAACGAGTCCGGTGCTGAAAATGACTCCTGCCTTTCCATCGGGAAGCCCAGTTGAGTAAACTAACACTGAGATCCACCACCGCTTTAGTACCAAACTAGTCACATGGTGGCGAATCTCCTTTTAATCCACATGGGCTGTGACTGCCTATAGTAGTGATAACCTGGGGCACACTTTGGATACGCTGACCTTGGGATTGCGGGGTACCACAGTGGCAGAACTAGCAAAACTCCAAAAAACGGAATTTATGCTGGGGCCCGCACAACCAGTGAGAACGGGCTATCCAAGTATCCATATAAGCAAACATACATATATATATATATATATATATATATATATATATCCATCTTGTACAATAGTCTTGCTCAGTAACAGCGAGCGAAAGTGAAACAGTAGTAAATTATCAGTCGAGTAACCGGTCAATAAGCTCGTCTGGAAAAGGTTCCTTGTAAATTATTAAATGTAGAGAGTAGCTTTTCATGGGCCGCTCCTGACATAATATGTTTTGGATAAGCTACTAATTAAGTACATGAAGTGCGGTGAACATAGCTCTTTATAAGATGATAAGCTGAAAAGGGTATGCATAGGATGCAATGCATTTCGTCCACTTTCTCCCCAGACACACGCAACATGCAAGGGATTCAGGCGCTGTGTTAATGAGCTGTTATTATCCAAATACAAGGACTCGATTTTGTAAAATTACACACACACTTCATCGGTTATGAGTCAAATGGATGAAGCTGAGTTCGAGACGGAACACCTTGTGTCTGTTCCTCGTGTGAGCTTCGTCACATACTCATACATCAACGATGTTCAAGATAGTATAGCTTAGTGGACAAGCGCTCAATTCGGATGCAAGAACTCTGGGATTCCATCCCTCATTCCTCCATGCCAGGATATTGATTTCATTGCGATTTGTCATCAACGGTTTCGATATGATCTATTCACCGGGGTTTTAACTTTCGAGAAAGATCCGATCAGAAGTGTTGAAAATTCTTATTTTCAACAAACGTACGTAAGAAATTTGATAATATGAATTCAACAAGGTAAGCTATTTTTTCACTCGGAAATTTCGTCATTCTTCAAAACTACTATAAACTATAAACTACTTGGGCTAAAATACCTCCAATGTTATCATTTCCACACGAAAAGGGCGCTTGTGGGAAAAATGTTTCCAACAGCCACCAGTGCCTATACAGGAAGAGAGCTGAAGAAGAAATCCATGGACTTGGCGCGCAAAACAGCCATTTCTAGTGCCTACAAAATGGAGGTGGCACCTTGGAGATAGATTTAAGAAAAAACGACGCTTGTAAATGATAAGACCAGTGAAAATAAGGTCCCGTAGATTCTGTCTTTCATTTGTCACTAAATAAGCCCAGTTATAAACGTTGCTTTAAAAGGGTTGGCTTAGGCAAATCGGCAGCAATGATTGAAGTATCCACGGAACACTAAGAAACTAGATGGTTTGTAAGCGATAGTATGACCTTCTACGCGAAATGCAAAATTTGTCCTAACGATACAGAAGGCGATTCCATGATTTTGGGTACGGTATGCTTAATCTTTTGTAAAACGTCTCGGAAGGAATACATTGGCGAAATGGGTAGACCGTTAAGTGTATGTACACAAGAGCAAACATCTAGTTGGAAAACTTAAAGTGAAACAAAACATTTCACTAGACACGTATAAGAAACGAGGACATAACGGTGATTCTGAAGTGAAAACCACTATCCAGAATCTAGAACATCTGCGCTAGGAGTGCCCTGTTATCATGCGTGAGCATGCGTCATAGCCCAGGTTAATTTTTCCTGACCTGACCCAGGCATACTCCTGACCCATGTAAGACTCTGCGCGTCTGGTCTCCATCAAATAACTAAAACACTTAAAAAGAATACAACGGTGAATGTCTAAGAGAAGCTGTTTATTATGCGAATAAAAATTATTTATCAAGTTTTTTCTACTGGAGTTACGAGTGTTTGCTTGAGTAGGTTGTATGTCAATTTGACCTATCCAGGCTCTGAAGAAGGCGGACCAACCGAAACTTCAGACAGTGTTGTACTTAACAAACTTTGTTGTTAACAACGTCTTGACTGCAAATAAAGAAAATAGTGAATTATTCGTTTGTAATCTAGTAGTAACGTTGCTCCCACTTTCTCGCCATAGCAACAATAGTGAACGCTGTTACGCGAAAAGTGTGTTTTGCCATGTATTTCTGCTTATGAGATGTTTCTGCCAGATCCTTATCCGCTAATGAAATCCCAGAATTCCACTTTAAAAATATCAAAAATTAAATGCACTTCAAAGAATAATAAAAAGAAGAGAGTTGCTGACAGCACCAAGAAAATGGCTTAAAGAAAGAGAAAGCAATAGCCTTGGTTGGTGCTGTGGATCCCACACGTGGCCGCCCGGAAAGGGTAAACACGTGCTCGAACCGAACTGAGGTTTCAAGTTTTGCACATGTCACAGCATCCCTATATTTCGAATAATTATAACTTTTAATCAGGTCACACGTATATGCGCTTATCCATTGGGATCACATTCACATTCGGGCTGACATTCTTGAACACTTCAGCAGCATCTTTCTCGTCATCAGACACCTAGATAGGGTTTCGTTGTCGCATACATTTAAATACCTACGCACATCGATACCTAATTCGAGGGCTATATATATACCTCGTAATAAAGAAAGCAATAAAACTGTTAGAAGGCACTTGGCAATCCAACGTAAAATTACTAACCGGCATCGAGCAGACAACGATTTTGTCTTTCTTCATAGCACCTTTGTCACGTACTACGGCTATTGTGAGAAGTTTACCGGCATCGACAAAAGCGATTGCAGGAGCGACTCTAGAACGGATTTACGTGTGAATCGTTTTCAGTTGCAGTTCGTATAAAGGATGAAGCATGAAGCAGTTGACGTCGATCAACCTGTGAGAGACACACCATGAACTGAACTTCATCACTCAACGTTACAAGTGATTGAATGCATGTCTGAGACACAGAGGCCCATCGATATATCAACTCGGGCGTTTCCCGTCGGAAAATTTTAGTGGTATGAATTTGGCGACTCAATAGAGAAGGAAAGCTTAGAGGGCCTGCAGAGTGGGATAAAATAAAGACTGATGCAGTGCTTATTGCAGAACGCCCTTACTACTGTGTATAAGTGCCCTTGCAAATAATATATTATGGTATATATTTATTTATGTGATCTTATAAACTGATCTTTTTAAGCTGACGCGAGGTTGGTACAGATCTTCGTTGTCGTTGTTTTTGATGTTATTGATCGATGGCTGACGTTTCGGCGAC